>JAAAKE020100221.1:0-18598 GCA_010014785.2 Anisolabis maritima
CCGACATTGCGTCATTTATCTACTGACAAGAAAACTTAATTTGTCAATTTTTTAATGATTATTTAAAATATTGATAATATTATATTCTAATTATATTTAAAGTAATTCACTTCGTAATTATTTTTAAATATTATAATTTTTTTAACTCTGAATGACATTTTAAATTTTTTTTTTAAATAAAAAAAATTGAAATAGTTTTTTTTTAATTTATAAAATTTAATCTTAATTAATATTTTATTTATTCCTTTTTTAATTTCAAATTGACATAATGAATGAGGTCTATTTTTGTCAATTTAATGTCCTGTCTCACTATATCTCTCTGCTTTCTTATATCTATGTGCTTTTGTCCTCTCTTGTTATCTTATCTTTGCAAAATTCGAAGACGTGTGACATGGATTTTTTAAATCAAATTTTATTGACATATTTTAAGGTAATTAATATATATTTTTATAAATTTCTTTAATTTATTATTCAAGGATTTAATTTTTGGCCAATTCGTCAAGTTAAGATGTTGCAAATATATTAAATAGACCCTGACATTGAAAAACAAATGTTCCTTAATCACATTTTTCAGCTTTTTTTTTTTAAATAATTAAATATACTTTTCAAATTCCTAGAAAATATTTTAATTATTAAATTTTTATTTTAATAGACCTTGAAAAATATAAATATCATACCATCTCTACTTGGATATTTGTTTGTGATTATTAAATTCGAAATTTTTATAAAATTTCTACTATTTCTTATTGAATTGATTAAAAGTGATGAATTTTTAAGCTTATTTAAATAACAAAGTAGGAAATGCCGAGATGATGAAAATAATCATGATCCTACAGGACAGACAGGTTCTTATTTCCATCTTTCATTTTTTAAAATCATCTTTATTAGATAAAAAATGGATTATGAAAATATGCATTTGTTTTCGAGCCAATGACATTATTAATACGTTTGTCTTATGCCTGATTTATAAAAAATTATATTCACTGAACCATTATATTTTTCCTTCCCAAAATTAAATATATTTTAACAGGTTATGGACAACACAATTTTTTTTTTGAGTCAATAAAAAGGATTTATTTATTTTTGTGGGTTTAGATTTATTTTTTACATTCTCTTTATTTGTTTATAACAGAAAATTTTTTATTGATAATATTCCAATATCAAATATGCTGATAGCTTAATGAAATCGAGAAATACCTATAAATATATCTTCTTTGACATAATTCCCTAAAAAAAGCTCGTTCTCTCATTTTTTTCTTTCTAGATTTATATATATATTTAATTATGTCAAAGAAGAGTTTAAAAAAATGTGTCATCTTAACAGTTTTTTCCCAATAACTTTATTCATTATAAATTGATATTTCCACTCAAAATATTTTTTTTTATATCAGGATGATAGAATGAATCTCCACATTTGCAATGAAGATCTTAAATTAAAAAACAACAAATAAAAAAAAATGTGAAGAAATATTCTAATGAATTTAATAAAATAAGGTAAATATTAATTTTATTAATTTTTTTTTATTCCTTTATTTCTTCTCCACTGACGTTACTTTTTTTTAGGATTTCACATTTATTTTAATATAATATTACAGAAAATTACCATTTTTATTGACGAATAGTCAACTTCAGAAGTATATATATATATATATAAATTTTAAATAGAATCTTAGGAATGACACATGCGGTTATTATTCAAAAATCTGGTCCCTTCAGATTTCTGACATGAATTTTCAAATTTTACTTTTTTTTTAAAATTAAAATTCTGATGAACTTTTTTATTCACTTCTCAAAATTCTGTAGTACTGTTTTATTTATTTTGTAAACATTAAAATTTCATTTAGTGTTTAGTTTTCTTTTTTTAAAAGACTTAACAGGAGATCATTTTCTATTATATATACACACAGCATATATAAATATCCAAAATCCTGCGGTCCTTAGGGCCGGATTTTTGAATGTCAATCTGTATATACAGTTTATTTATAATCTTAGGTATGAGAGGAAAAAACAAACGAGTTTTTTTTAAATATTTTTTGAGTCGATACCTAAGATTATAAATAAACTGCATATACAGATATAATAATAATTTTTTTTTCAGATATGGTACCGTTCGTTTATGGAAGTGAAACACTACGGTTTAGAGATGTTAAAGTCAACTGAAATGAACAAGTGGATACCATCTATTTATTGGAAAAGAATGCATCATGATGATTGATGCCAGGCAACAAGATTCTGCAAACATGACAGCTGCAGGTTCTTTGAACACTGAGAAAGCAATGAGACGTGAAATGAAGTGACGACGAGGCCTTAGCTTTTAGAAAAGGACACAGCAGACGTTCTCATTGCCTGTTATGTATTAGATGATAATTAATGCGAAAGTAATTCAAAAGAACTGTTTATTTATTTACACTCAAAAACAACAATATAAAAACTAAAGATTATAATATTAAATTAGCAATATGTGGCAAAAATAATTCATTGAATACATAACATTTCTCCCTTCGTAATTAAAGATTTAATCTTTTTGGGGGTCTTCTTATCCTAGTCGATCTTCGGAGCTGTTGAGCGTCCGATCTATAGGGTTGATTGTCGATTAAAGGCATTGTAATTGGTTCTTTTTCAGATGTAGGAGGAGTCTATATGATTTTGTTCCTTTTTGGCTGGATATTTTATTTGGCCTGACGTTATAAATGGTATTGTTACTAGTGGCTTTGCTATGTGACACCTTCTTAATTGAATGTAGTGTCTTTTAGTTATGTATCCGTTATCCAACTCTATGATATAGTGAAGACGTCCTAGACGTTTCACTATGGTTCATACATCCATTTTTGTGGAGTTAGGTAAATCCGAAATTGGTACTCTCTCTCTCTCTTTATAAATTTTGTTGAAATTTGGTTGTGGTGTTGTTTTTTTTTTTTTTTTATATGAGTATAGAGAATTTGGTTTGATTAGGTCAAGTTTTGTTCTCATATTTTGTCCTAGTAGGAGTTCTGCTGGTGTCGACCTGTAGCGGAATAATAATTCAAGGAGTTTTTTGTGAATGGTTCCAGATATTTCATACATTTTAGTTTGGTTTTTAGTATTTGACAATATTTTTCGGCTTAACCGTTGGTAGCGGGATGTCCCGGTGCTATCCATCTCTGTTGGATTCCGTTTCTCTTGCAAAAGTTGAGAAATTCAACGGATTTGAATATGGAATTATCGCTAACTAACATTTCTGGCAATCCGTGTCTGCCTAATATTTCCTGTAGATAGTGGATTCTACTTGTCGTTGTTAGTGCTTTTCGTAGAAGCGAACTTCTGGCCATTTGGATTTAGCGTTGATGACGATAAAGAAATAATTGGTTCATGAATTTTCCCGCATAATCCATATGTACTCTCTGCCAATTTCTTTGTGGTAATTTCCAAAAAGTATAAAGGAGCTTGTAATTCTTGTAATATTTTAGGTTGAAGCGATTGGAATAATTACACCTTGTCCCCTAAATATAATTCCATCGTGTATTGAAATTTCTTGATCGAAGATTTTTCCTTTAAGTAGATTTTCTTTTAAGTAATTTAAATCTTTGTCTTACTCGGTTTCTTTTCGTATTTCATTATCAGTGATGGTTTCATTCGAGATGAAATTAATTATGTTTCGGTGAAGGAGATATTCGTCATCAACTCATTTTGTTTGGGAAGTAGTTAATGGATTTCTGGACAAATAGTCTACGTTAATATGATTTTTAGACTTCCGGTAACTAATTTTATAATCGAAACCTGAAAGAAAATTGGCATATCGTAACATACGTGTGGCAGTCAAAATCGGTAATTTCTTTTCGGGATGTAATATTGTCATCATTGGTTTGTTATTCACAATTAGAGTAAATTTTCTTCCATATAAGTACTCATACAATTTTTTACAAGCCCAGAATACGGCGGTTGCTTTGTCCAGTTGCCTATAATTCTTTTCCGCAATAGTTAGAGATTTGGAAATAAAAGCAATGGGTCGCTCATTCCCATTCGATAGTTGATAAGACTCCCGAGAAGCCATAAGGACTTGCATCAGTGGCTAGTGTAAGAGGAAAGTCAGGATTAAAAGGCATTAATATCTTATCACTAGCTATTTCTAATTTTGCTTGGTTAAATGCCGTTTCAAAATCCTTTGTCTATTTGAAAGGAACATCTTTTCTTAGTAAGTTATTTAGTGGATATAATAATCTTGAGGCGTTATTTATAAATTTTGAATAGTAGTTAACAATTCCCAGAAATTGCCGAACTCTGAGTTGATTTTTTGGACATGGGGCATTTAGAACAGCCTCAATTTTGCCTTGAGATTTTTGTAATCCTTGAGAACTCATTACATGTCCTAGATATTTAATTTTTTCCTCAAAAAATTTACATTTATCTATATTAATATGTAGATCGTTTTCCCCAAGTTTTTCGAGAACTTTAATTAAACGAAGTTGACATTCATTAATTGTACGGCCTTGAATTAAAATATCATCGAAATAAGCTCTAGTTCCTTTCCTTCCAAATCTTGAACTAATTGATCAATAAATTTGTGGAATTCATTAGGGGCTGTTTTAATTCCAAAAAATAATCTTATACGTACCTTTATGTATTGAAATGCTTTGTATTTTTGTATTTCGTCAACTGGAAGATGAAGGTAAGCCTTAAAACGTCAACGCCAACGTATAAAAATATTTACCATCTTGCATCTTCTTAAAAATATCTTCGATTCGGGGAATTGGGTATCGGGCCTCATATAATTGTTGATTCACGGTGACCTTGTAGTCAGCACAAATCCGTTCCGTTCTTTTTGACGACAATTGGTATACCCCATTCAGAGTAATCAATTTTTTCGATAATACCTTCATTTTCTAAAATGTTTAATTCTTTTTCCACTTGTTCTCTTAACGAATATGGAACCGGACGTGGTTTTAAAAATACTCCCTTAGTTTCGTCACGTAGTTGAAATGAACACACAAAATTAGGAATCTTTCCAACTTTTTGCTGAAAAACATCATAATATTTTTATTTATAATATATTGTATTTTGAATCCATTGTTAGAAAGTTTCGTGATTTGATTAATTTGGTTTAAATTTATTTTCAAATTTCGTACCCAATCTCTTCCAAGTAAAGCGCCCTTTTCATGTTGAACTAAATATAATTTTTTTTTTTTTTTTTTAATTTCAATTTTAAGTCACGAGGCCATTTTGACTTTAAATGTGATTAGAAAAATTGGTACCGGCGGACGTTCAACCCTCTTGTTTCTCGGAGGCCACCTATCCGAGATTCAGCAGTGCTTAGCCTTACTTATTGACACTGATTTCGGTGGCTGTGCCTCTTCTCTCCGGCTAACTAAATATAAATCCTCATCCCTTCGTACTTAACGTTTATATTAACTACACCGATAGGTCTGAAAATTTCTCCCGTGTATGTGCGAAAAATTATTTCCGTTTTACGTATTACGGAACATTAATTTTAAAATTTATCAATATTGATTATGCTAACTCTGCTTCCTGTATCACATTCAAATTTATAAGTTTTTCCATTTATTTTTGAACCTCTGCATAAATTCTTTCATCTCTATTCGTTTCACTAGTAAAGATATCATTTATATTAAATTCATTATCGCTATCGCTTTCATCATATAAGAAATGAATGTTTTTTTTGATTTTTAATTCGGTTAATGCCAACCTTTTCGAGATGTCCCCTCCGATTACAAAATGTGCATTTTAATTTCCTTACTATTCGGCATTCATTAGAATTATGATAATTTTTGGCGCAATGTAGACATAACCCTTTTAACTCAAATTCTTCTAGATTTAGAGTATTTTGATTTTTGTTATTAAGCCTAAAACTTATACTTGATCGCGTATTGCTAGATACTTTATTTACTGAGCTAGTGTTAGTTACGTTTTTGTAAATTTCTTTATTTTCAATTTTTAAGGCTTCTCTTGCAATGTCTAATGTTTTGTTTTATCGAAAGTTAAATATCTCCCTATTATAGAATTTTTTCAAGTATTTCAGAATCAAGGAGTCCTCGAATAAATTGTGCGCGTAGCATTAAATTTACAATTGATTTTGTACATTCAATATTATCCCAACAGGATTTAAATTCGGCAGTTTTTGACAATTTCTTAAGCGAAGCCACATAAACTGAAATTGTTTCACCTACCTGTTGTGTTCGTGACACGCCGGGGATTTAAATGTACTTGTAATAATTCCATTAATTTGTTATAAGTTTTTGAAGCAGGCAAATCCGAGGTTGTAAGACTTGAGAGAAGTTGATAGTGTTTTGGTTCCAAACAATTTATTAAAAGTAAGACTTTCGCCTCCTGAATATCCTGACTGTCTACAATTCATCCTTTGAATTTTTAAAAATTTTCTAATCTCTGTGAATAACTTTCAAAGATTTCATAAGTTATTGATTGATTTTGTAGTAGAAATTTAATAATTTTAGGTTTATTTACCTCATCTGCTCCTGTTTGGCTCATCTGTAAAAATTCATTTAACGTCGTTATTATTAATTGCGTCATTTCAGTCATTTTTAATCTTTTTTTTTACAAATCCTTTAGATGATAATTAATGCGAAAATAATTCAAAAGAACTCTTTATTTATTTACACTCAAAAACAACAAAATCAAAACTGAAGAATATAATATTAAATTAGCATTATGTGTCAAAAATAATTCACTGAATACGTAACAGCCTCGTACACCAGAATTCATCCAATCACCGTAGAAGAAAGTGATGGAATACCCAGGCAAGGGAAATAGGTGTTGTTGCTTCCACCATGAAGACTTCCGCTACCTCATATAAGAGGCGGAAAAGCCAACCCCTTCAGACAAAAGCAAACAAACTCCTTAACAAAGTGAAACATCCTGTTGCATCAGAGACAATCCCGTTCTCTGATGAAAAGAATTTCTGTTAGCTGCAGTCTTGCCTAATGCCGTTCCTCGTGTCAGGAAGATCAAGTGATGGTTTTTGGATGTCTCCAGTGAGAGTGATGATGTTGTGACGCATTTACTATGGAGAGAAAGAGAGAGACAAATTTTGAAAATTTAAGAAAGGGAAAATCTATTTTTAATAAAAAGAAACTTGAACAACAAAGTTAAAATTTTCCACCAGATTTGTGCGTGTAAAACGTGAAAACCCAAGTCACATCTGTTTCCTTGGGAACATGCAAATTTGGCTGAAAAGCGATTCCGCCACTCTCTGGGAAAAGATTTCTCTCATAACCCCGGCCAGTTGTAACGTTCAATTTGTAAATTTTTATGATCATCAAAATAAAAATTAACAAGACATAAATGTGACTTTCTTTAAAAAAACCCATCCATCCTAAAAGCACGAAAAATGCTGTCTCCACCATCATCTGAAGAATAACGAATCAAGGGGAGTGGGTTCGGATCCCAGGCAATCCGATCAAAATTTATTTAAATCAATTTGCCTGGATAATTCGTATCGTAAAATAATAAATTGTTTAAAGTCTCAGATGCCGAAAAGAGTAATGCAAAGGCCAAATAGACGAAATGGTAAACTGCCCTTTCTCCTTTCTTCTTTCGTTTGTCCTGTGACCAAGATTTTGAAGATTGATAGTTGTATTATTTTGTTCAACATTTTAGTTTGGTTGAATTGTTAATATTCTCTTTGATTATTAATCTTCGTTAATTTGTAAGTAGTTGAACATTATATTTTTCTTTTAATTTAAAAATCCATCAAATAGGGATTTCCATTTTTTTTTTAGTTGCTGGTCTATATAATTTTTGTTCAGGGTGTATGTGTCTTATCTTAAAACTCCTTTGAACAAGGTTTTATTAATTATTTGATTGGCGTTGGCGAACCTGGACCTGCCTTTGTCGAGAAATTCAAAATTACATTACAGTGAGTCCCGAAGTAAGAATCCTTACTCCTTGTATTTTTCGGGGCTTAACATTCAAATCTTAACTTCTATTTATTCCCCCTTTATTTTAGGTGGGGAAATTATTTCCAACCCCTTTTTGATACAACCCTTATCACGGGTTGATTATCTACTTTGGAAACTGCCATCTTGTTGCCATCCAAGTCGGCTTCTATCATCCTTTATAACATCTTGTGGGTTTATTATCTCCATTGAACACGAGCTGAAAGAGAGGACCCCTATAGGAAAAGCAGCCAACTTCTTTGGGCCCTCTACATACTTTCATATATTTATTTTATTCTTAACCATATCATTTTTTTATATTTCATTATCATAATTTATTTACCAATTATACAATTTATTTTTATCTGTTACAGAAGCTATATCTCTGTAGAAATCCTTCCTTCACTTGAATAATCTTTAATAAAGGGAATAATCTTTAATAAAGGGAATAAAAGGAATTGCAACCTCTTCTTCAGAATCTCCCTTGTTTACCCTTTAGGGCGTTAACAACTAAAAAAAACCAACGGACAGAGCCCGACCTAAGTGGCAAGGACACGACAATGTTGAATAGGGTCTCAGGCTCAATTCGAATGGGTTTGTGGAGTCGCTGAAATTCTGGTCAAATCTTGGTGGGAGAGGAATGTTTCAGGAGCAAGATTCGGCACCCTTTCAGAAGTGGTTGTTTGAGAATTTTTACGACCTTTTTGGTCCCCTAACTCCCGATGGATTATTATCTATCCATTATTATGTGGGGTGTGGATGAGAGACACGAACCGCACTACTTGTAAAGCAAAAACCCAGCTGGTAGGCAAAATAAAGGAGACTTTATCTAGAGACACCGTAAAGGCTTTGAGAGATTTTGTTATGACTGCTTTATCTAGCCTTTTCCATTTTTTCTAATAAATTTATTTTTAGCTAAGATATTTATCTTTTCCCCTTTTTAGGAAATTGTCAAATTTATTCCAAACACTGTCATTTCTCAAAGGGGAAAGTAGCCACTGACCCTTAGATCATGAAGCCAGACCTCAAGCTAAGAAGCAGGGATGAGAAAAAGTTTTTTTTTTTTCCAAGTCTTATTCGGCATCTGAGGCCATTTAGACTCCGTCCTTTTAATTGGTAGCCAATATAATAGAAATAAATGTTTGTCGCTCAGGACGGGAAGCGAACCACTGACCTTTGGTTTGTGAAGCGAGACCTTTATCTCTGCACCAAAGGACAGGGCTGAAAATAATAAATAACAAACAACAATTAAATCCAAAGAAATTCAAATATATATATATTCTTTTATGAGACTTCAGCATCATAATTTGAGCTTGAAGTTTTTTATTTTAATAGGTCTGGAACTTTCAGTCGATTTTGAAAAATACTCAGAAAAATATATAGCAAAAGAAAAAAAGTTTAAATATATTCATATAAAATTATTTGTAACATTTTATACAATAATTTATTTTCCCCAATCATTATTGAGTAGAAAACAAAAACTCAGGCAGAAATTTTTTTTTTTTCTACAAAGTCTATTTGTTTGGCATAATATTTTTTGTGCCCTTCGTTTGGACAAAAAAATTAATAGCACAGCCTTTTCTAACAAATCCAAAGGAAAGTATTTATGCTTTAAAAAAATGGGACGTGGCTGGATAGTTTTCAAAGAGTGAGATGCTAACAGCCAGAATTAAAAAAAAACAGGAAGTTTATTTATTCTCAGCATTTATAATTCAGAATTTCTCAGCCTTTTTTAATTAACGTCACCACCAGGGTTTAATAAAAAACTGAACGGGCTCTCCTTAATTAATTGATGAGAAAATGTGGGGGCTGCACATGTCCATCACCCACTTCAGGCAAAGATTTGCATTTGTTATTAATATTGTCCATTTAGAATTTAGAATAGAGAGAAAAGAGACGCAGCAGCAGCATTATCTATAATATTAACGATGAGAACTTTATTTTAACGCCTTTGTTTTGAAGAAGGATGGCGTGTAGGGTAAATAAAATATTCTGGGTCTTTTTTGATTGAGTTAGAGATGGCAGCTAGAATTATCTTTATGTTAATTGCAATTAGCAATTTATTATGATGTTTTTCTTAGAGTTTAACAAGATAGTGAATAATGTAAGATCATAATAAATTCTAGAGTTAATTGCATTGATCTTAAACACCATTAATACATATGAAAGGAAATGCGAACGATGAAATTGTCCTGATGAAAGCTTAAAGATAGAGCCAAAACTTCTTAAAAAAAAAAAAAAAACCTGAACAAAAAAACGAATCGTTATTAAAGCCTCTTTGTACATACAAAGAGTACTTTCTGTGATATGTGCAATTTTTATATCTTATAATTTATAATTGTAAATACTTAATTGATTCTCTCTGATGACACTCTGCGGGGGGGGGTTTGTTCCAATAAATTTTGATCTGAACACTATCTTATTTATCCTTTAATTCTGGCTCCCATCTCTCACTCAATCAAATGAAAGACCCAGAATATTTTATTTACCCTACACGCCATCCTTCTTTAAAACAAAGGCGTTAAAATAAAGTTCTCATCGTTAATATTATAGATAATGCTGCTGCTGCGTATATCCCAAGAGCTACTCGCTGCGTCTCTTTTCTCTATTCTAAATGGACAATATTAATAACAAATGTAAATCTTTGCCTGAAGTGGGTGATGGACATGTGCAGCCCCCACATTTTCTCATCAATTAATTAAGGAGAGACCGTCCAGTTTTTTATTAAACCCTGGTGGTGACGTTAATTAAAAAAGACTGAGAAATTCTGAATTATATTGCTGAAAATAAATAAACTTCCGGTTTTCCTGAAAAAGGAAAAAAGAGGAGAATTTTTTAACTGATGATTTTGGAAAAGATAAAGATAGATTCTCTTTAGGGGGGGGGGGGGGAGGGGGGGGAATGTTTTAAACTTCACAGGAGTTAATAAATGGACAAAAGCTAAAGTTGGATAACAACAACAAGAGTTGAAAAAACAATAATTTTGTCAAAATTGGCACGAACCCGTAACATTAATAAGATAATTTTAGCGATGACAAATAACACCCAGAGCTGGGACATATTTCAAATACATGTAATGGAAAAATTTTTTTATTATTTATTGTTGTGAATATGGAATTTATAATTTTTTATGGTTGCTAGATACATTGAAATAAAATAAAAAATCTCTTATCTACTTATCTATAAAATTATAAATAAATAATCTCCATTTTCATAACCATCAGAATAAATAATGAAATATATATATCTATGGAATATTAGGTCCGCATTGATTGTCGACGTTTCGTCTCCTTTTGAAGTCATTTTCAAAAGTGGATGAAATGGTGATAGTGGGTCACAGTCTTCCTAATCCTCAATTTTCGCCAGTGGAAGTCTTTCTTTGTCCTTGAAGAAGGAGAACCGAAACGTTGAACCAATCTCAACAGCACCACTACCATCCCATCCTAAACATCCAGTCTTAATAATGGCTCCAAAACAGGAGTCGAATCGTTGAGTTAGGTACACACAGCTCTCTTCCGATGATGGAGAAATAAATTTTATTCGAAACGTCTCATATTTCAAGAGACTTTTTTTGTTGTAATTATATTTATTTATTTTCATTGATTTGTTATCACATTAATCACATTAATTAATTATATATGGTTTGTATTTTGTCCGGGTTTTGTCTAACACTTGGAGGGAAAAGGAGTTGAAAGATTTTATCTATGGCGCTTTCGTTTGGAGACGATCGGTCAAATGTCAAGAAAACACACAGGCTGATTGTTTATTTATTAGTTTAGGAGGACCTTCTTCTATTACATGCTCTTGAAAAAATAATTTTTAAAATTTTCATCACTTTAAATTAACAAAACAAACAAATTCCATCGCTTCCTTCACTTTTTTTTTTTTTTTATATATAAATAATAAATAAAATTTATTTTATCAATTGGAAATTCGGAATTCTTTGATCGCCTCCGCTAATTTTCTCCCCCTCCCCGTTGACTTAAAACTCACATTTGAATCGGAAAATGGGAGAGAAGATGTCAAGCTCACCTCCTCCTCTCTAGAACTCGCTTCCTCCTTTTCTTCTCTAGAACTCCCCTCCTCAATTAGGACAACACTCCTTTCGTCTTCATCAAAATCTTCAAATTGATATGAAGATTTCTCTACTGGGATTCTGATGAAGTCAGCCGATGGCATTTTACTTTTACAAAATGGCGACTTGATATAAATCCTCTCAATCCAATCCTCCATGAAATCGATTTCCTTCTCAACCGAACCAAAAATTAATTTCTTTATAAAATGCTCAGAGAACGGCAATTGGTGGCTCTGCTTTTTGGTGAACACTTCAAATGACAATTTGTCACAATCGTTCAACGACAACGGCAACGCTTTATCCATTGCTATCAATTGATCAGCGAAATTGATGTATTCGCCGTAAATGTTGAGAATGAGAGTGACGATGACGGTGTCTTGGTGTTTCCCAAGTGGATGCATCCAGACTTTTTGACAATCTCTAAAAATCTCCTTGACGAACTTGAAAGACTCCCTCGGCCATTTCTGAGTGAAGAGCACTTTTTGTTTATGGCTCTCCTGGATGATCTTGCATGGAGAGAGTCCAGAGAGTTTGACTTTGACGGCCTGGAAGGGAATCGATTGGAAGGCGTCGCAAACTTCTCTCATATTCGAAAGAGAGATTTCTGCAAAAATCCCGTCGTCAACGAGAAATCCTCTAAACATTTTGATTTGGCCATGATAGACGGGCTCTATTAATCTCACTCTCTTCCATTGCCCTTCAAAGTTGGCCACGATTATATCATCCGGGCCAAAGGTCTTTTTCGTTGGGTCAGGATCGCAGGTGGCTAAAATATCCAAACGTTTCCGTTCGTTGTTTCTCTCCTCGTTGTTATGAATTACCCAAAAAGTGTCTGGTTCAATGATTTCAGTTACAATCACCTCATAAGATGCAAGCTCCTCGACGAGTCCATTCATGTTTACTAAAAGAAAAGGAAAAAAATTGATTATCAAAGAAAAGAAGGAGAAAAAATTGGCCATGCCGTGCATTGGAAATTAAGCAACCCTTAAATGACGCCCAGAGGTGACGTCAGTTCTCTCCCTATCAAATGCAGAGCTAATTTGAAGGGAGAGACAAAACTGACGAGTTCAATTTATATTTGTTACAAAGTAGGGCCTATTATTTTGTTATCTAGTGAAAATATATTGCAATATAATAGTGTTTAAAAAAAAAAAGATTTTGATTGATTAGTTGCTGATGGAGGTCGATAAGGGAATGAGAAGGGAGATTGCAGCAAAAAAGAAGCCCTTGAAGCCAAAAGCGAAATCCATCCTCAGTGATGTAACACTGTATGGATACATATATTCTTTTTCTTTTCGTGTAGTGACATGCGAGTATATTATAATAATATTATATTAAAATGGGATTTTTGCTGAAATCTCCCTTTCGAATATGAGAGAAGTAAAACTCTCTCCATGCAAGATTATCCAGGAAAGTCATAAACAACGACATACGACACTCACTATAAAAGAAAAAGAATATATGTATACATACATTGTTACATTATGACAACTTAGGGCCTGGCCACAAAAAAGCCTATAAGTGACTGAAGATGCACCGATCAATTTTGTCCGAAACGTCTCCTGCATCCAAAGGCTTCTTTTTTTGTTGCAATCTGCCTTCTTATTCCTTTATGAAAAAAGATTTTTACACTTTCTTTACCATTCAGAGAAATTGCAGAGATGATCTTTTAAGGAAGGAGATACTCAGAAATTTTTTTGGTGCCTTATCATCTGGTTGATAAGCCAAAACTAAAATCGATTCATCTTTTAAGGTAATAAATTAAGTAAAATTTTACATCTATTTCTTGCATTTCTATTTTTATTTGTAAGCTGTATATCTTTTAACATATAAACTTGTAATAATAAATATATAATACAATTAGAGAAATATAGATAATATTATACAAAATGTAATATACAGTAAATAAAGAAAATCTGGTGTGATGGAGACACATCAAACAACTTTCTCTTATTAAAGGAAAATTGTTTGATGTCCTGTCGCGCCAGATTTATGGGGTAAAGCCCCCTAAGAAGCCGATTCACAATTTTATTTTTATTTTTAAAGATTTTTCGTTTGTCCTGAGTCCGAAAATATAGATCTCTTTTAATTTTTGGGGTATTTCTGGCAACCGGAAATGGTTTTCTAAAAATCGTGATAACTTACCTATATGGGTGTATCCGAGAAAGTCGAGTCCTTCCTCCTTTAATACTTTTCTGTTTATATGTAATATTTATTTATTAAAAAAAAATTATATAATCCATAAGTTGGAAAGCAGTGATTTAAAATTAACCTTGCCAGCCAAAAAAATCTCCACCAAAATAAGTAATAAAAAAAAATTGGCATTTACAAGTGTTATCATTGAAATCGTCCGAATTCATTTTCTTTTTGAAATGTATATGCAAAATTAGACCACTGATTACACTTTGATCGTAGCTTAACTAAGAAATAGTGAGTAAAGAAACTATCATTTAATATTCCCAATATTTATGTTGATGCAAATTTAATTCAGCGAATTTCCTCTTCGACTTTCTTTCTCTCAGTTGATATTCTACAATTATGAAATTTTATTTGATTATTAAATGAACAAAAATTATATTCGATTACCTTTTTAAATATATAAAATTTATATGTGACTTTTTTGTTTTCTTGATTAGATGACAGAATGTTAAGATTAGACTTTATCAATTTATAAATATGTGATTTAAGCTCAGGAATAAACTCGCAAGTACCAGAAAAAATTAGAGAGAATAAAATCACTAAAAGATACAATATATATTAGTTATAAACATGTGGAAAAAATGTTTTATAAATACTAGTAATCAAAACTTGAAAACTTTTTAATATTTCTAGAAAAGTCCGTTCTAAGGAGGATGGCGCTTTTCAATCTCTAAATAAAAATGGAGAGAAGTGCATTGTTTAGTTTTTAAACATATTTTGATTGTTTTATAAGTTTCAATTCTTTTTTAATTTTAATTAATTTATAAAATGAAATAAATTTAAATCAGGTATAGAAGAATTTTGTTTTTAAACCATAAATAAATTGGCAATTGACTCTAAACCAGCTTTTTTTTTTAACCAAATACCAAGACTATATTATATTTTTTCAAAAGAAGAAAAAAAAATAGCTATTATTATTTTAGAGTAGATTTTAAAATAATAAATTTGAATTAAAAAATATGAACCACGCTACTTGAAAGATTTTTATTTTAATAACCAACTCCACTAGGTAAGGTTCAAGTCGCAAAAAAATTTTTCTTTCTGAAGAGATATGATAAAATAATATCCAAGAATCTTTAAACTGTGAACAAATATAGCGTATTGAATATTTTACTAAAATAACGTTGGCAACTCAAACTAATGGCTGCCATCTTTAATTCGGTCCTTGGCCTTTGTGATTGTTTATCTTTCACTTGTCTATTTATAATTAAATTTTTAAGCTTTTTTTTTTATTTATTTTTATATCACAAAACAAAATGTCTTTGATTGATGAAGAGGATAATATTCCTCAAGAATTTGAGATGGTTGATATTAAACTCCCAATTCACATAGGTAAAATTTTTTTAAAATAACCTCTTAGTTTGACAGCTATTAAATTAAACTTGTTTTATTTTTCTTTATAATTAATTCTACTTTTCAACATTCTATTCTTGGATTTCATATCATTAAAGAAATATATACTTTGGAATTTTTATAAAACAAAACTCACCATCATTTATTTTTTTGAAATTACATTTTTTTCCAATTTGATTGGCATATTATGCCAATTGAAAAAATAAATCACTGCATTTTGGATCAAAAACATTTTATATTGTTAAGTTTATTGTTATAAATATTCATTGTTGTTAGAATCAATTTATATACAGATATAAAATGGAGTGTATTTATTACAACATTTGTAAATTCACTATGATTATTTTTATTTTTAGGTCCTGTTTTCCCTTGCGAGTTCTGCAAAACAAATTTCATAAATTTAGATTTTCTCTCGAATCATTCGAAAAAATGTATCGAGAAGAATTTTCATTCTATAAACAAAATTCAACTAGAAAAAATTCTGCAAACTGGTAAATATTATTAAATACAGAACGATTAAGGTAAATTGTATATAAAACATCTATTCCTCCATATTAAAATTGATCTATTTTTTTCTAGGAAAGAAAAGAAAAAACTCGAAATCAAATGAAAACACAAAGGAAAATGTTGGTGGAGCTAAAAATGTTTTTCCACAAATCCTCATTGTGAAAAGTGACTTTAAAGAGAGACGTTACGTATCAAGAAAATCACACCAGCTTAAGCCCTCGTCTGAGAAACCTTTCCAATGCAAACTTTGTTTAAAACAATTTGGCGTGAAATCACATTTGACATCTCATTTTAGAATTCACACTGGCGAGAAACCTTATAAATGCAAATTTTGTTTTAAACAATTTTCTGACAATTCCAATTTAACACGTCATCTCAGAACTCATACTGGTGAGAGACCTTTCAAATGCGAAACTTGTAATAATCATTTCTCAGCTAAAGCTACGTTAATAAAGCATATTAGAACTCATACCGGTGAGAAACCTTTTAAATGTGAAATTTGTGAAAGACAATTCTCTACTGAATCATCTTTAGCAAGGCATATCAGAACTCACGCCAATGACAAATTTATACCAAACAAAAGTTTATTTTGATTAATATATCATTTGCAATTTTATAACATTTAGTTAGACATATCAATCATCAGTGAAGTGAAAAAATGTCAATTTCGGGTTTAAGAGAAGATATTTTACAGTCAAAAAACCTCACCGATGTGCAATGTTTTGGAGCTCCATTACAAAAATAATACAAAATAGTAATTAGAAATTTCTATTCTATTTCCTTTCTTATTTATTTTTCATAAATTAAAAAATGTTTATTTATTATAAAAATAATTTTTTTCTCGATCTCGTTATCCTCTGTATTTATTCCGTTTTTTTGTGATGATGGGCAAAAATTCTGAAATCCTTGTTTGATTTTTAAAGCGTGTTCTCTCTTTTATTCTTTCAACCCTGAGAAATGAAGAAAAAAGAAAAAGACAAAAAAAAACATGCTGATTTATTGTTTATGGAGAATCAAAATAAAAAAAAAAATGTTGATTATTAAAACATAGAAAACAATTTTTAGTCACATGATTTGAGGCAATCAATCAGATCTCAATCAAATCAACAAAGAGATCGCATTTAGTTCTAGGCGCTTGAAATAGATGGCAGAACAATCACACACACACTCTCTCTCTCTCTCTCTCTCTATATATATATATATATATAATTTGATGTTGATGATACTTTTTATATAATTCAATTTATTTTTGTTTTTAATTTTTAAAAGTACAGACACATATACTTATTTTATAACACATAAGTTCATAATAGGAAAGAGGGGTGACGACTTATTTTTCCTTTGAAGTTATCTCACGACAGTTAGCAAGTTGGTAAACTTGATTGTAGCTTCAAATTCAGATGTTTGAATGGGAACTTGAGCTAATTAATAAAAGATAATAAATAATACAGTCCTGAGACCCGGATAAATTCTCAACGATGATAAATAATATAAAAATAAATTTATCAATTTTTTTCAAGTATTATTTTGCATTTTTTAATTAAAAAATAATTTGCTCATTTGCCATTTTTAACACATGAAACAACCAATCAGTTATTAGCAACACAGAGTTGTCCAATAAGTTCAAGCCGCTTGCATTAGATGGCGGAACCATCAGTTTCCATGTGTTTGGTCTTAATGTCAGTTTTTATAAATTTTTCTCAGTAGATATTTTTCAAAGGTAATTAGGATTAATAATTTTGTATTAATTTTGTGAATTTTAAAATTGTTAATTTCCAATAGAAAAATTTCTTCAAAATGTCCTGTCGCCAAAAAACAAATTCCACCTCTGAGGAAGAAGATGAAGAGATTCCAGAGTTAATTGTGGCCCCTGCTTTGAAATTTATTCCAGTGACGATAATCACTGGATATTTGGGAGCTGGAAAGACAACTTTACTCAATTATATCCTAACAGAACAACATAATAAAAAAATAGCTGTCATTTTAAATGAATTTGGTGAAGGTGAATAAATGAATTTTGACTAACCTCTCTCTTTAAGGATTTATTTTAAATTTAATAATTTTTAGGTAGTGCCTTAGAAAAGAATATTTCTGTCAAACAAGACGGGGAATTATTTGAAGAATGGTTGGAATTAAGAAACGGATGCCTCTGCTGTTCTGTCAAGTGAGCTCTCGTTTTTATTTATTCTTTAAGATTAAAACCTTAGAGAGAATAGATAAAAAGAACTTAAAAATATCAACAAATAAAATGAGTTGGCATAGGAAAGGGGGAAGGTCCCTATTGATTTTTAAAAAAATTTTATAAAATAAAAATATTAATTATTCTCCCAATATTTGCTGTTTCTTTTTGAAAAAAATATTTGATTCATTGAGATCATATTTCTTTTATCATTATTATTAATATTTCTTTTTTTAATTGAATTTTGTAGATAATAATTAAATTTAAAATTAAATAATGTCTTTCTAAATTAAATCAAAAGTTTAAAATTTTTTATACTTATATATAAATATTAATATTAAAACATATATATATATATATATATATATTCTACACTTTACGAACTCTCTATGTTTTAAT
>JAAAKE020100232.1:0-18594 GCA_010014785.2 Anisolabis maritima
TTAGTGAGAGCATTGCATTTAAATGCCCGGAGCAAAAGGGTTAAACTCGTGTCGAGTCCATTTTCGAATTGCCCCCCCTTAACAATCAAATTGCCCTCCTGTGGGGCGTGGGCCCCACGTTGGGAAACACCGATTTAGACTCTGAACTAGTTTATTTTTATTAAATGATAGTCAATATAATATAAATAAATTTTTTGTCACTCAGTACGAGAAGCGTGAACTCTACCTCTGCACCAGAGAAATTTTCTCAGTTCAATTCTTAAAATTTGGACTTGGTTTCCAATAATAATACTTGCACTTTTAATTTATTAATAATATTTAAAAAGAATTTAATCAAATTCGCCAACACTTTAGCCGTTGATATTTTTCTCTATTAAACCTAACCACGTCTGTTTATATTTATAAGGAATATACAATCAAATATTCAAACTGGGAGATACACATACCGATGTTTGGAATGACCGCAGTTTGTTCGTTGACTGTTTTAAATGGCTTGCTTAGGTTTAGTTCAACTTGTAAACGTTGAACTCTTTTTTAAACTAACAAGTACTAATTCATTACAATGGAGAAAAAGAGTTCTCGGATGCTCTCATATCTTCAAATCTCTAACCCTTGAATTTTTAAAATAAGTATTGACCCGATATTGAATAGTAAATTTTTTTTTTTTATTTTTATTCAAAATTTGCTCAGTTAGATATCTACATATTAAAAATGATAACGTTTTTTTAAATATTTGTTCAACAAGATCCGAAACTTGTATTTCAGATGAAATTTTTTTTCTTTTGCAATTTCTCTTTTCTTATTTAGGTAAAAAAAAAAGAAAAAGTTTCTTTATACACAAGATAAGTTTTTTTTTTATAAAACCAAAACTTAAATAATAATTTCTTGCCTCTAGGCATTAAATTTTTTCTATATATTTCTTACCTCGTTTTTTCTTTTTATTTCTTGGCAGCCCTGGGATAGATAGAGAAAGAGAGAAGAGAGAACTCTACCGAGAGGGCCTTTTGCCAGGCCTTCTGCACCACATCCTGTTTTCTCGAAAACCTGTCTCTGTCTCTCTGTCTCAACGTCTGAAGGAAAGCAAAAACTTTTGCCCTTGTGTGTCTGGGTGTTTTCTTCTTCGAGGGTGGCTGCCTGTGGATGGGGGAGGTGTGGGCTCCAAATATGAAAAAAGCTCCCAAATGCCCAGTCGTCATTTTGAGGGCCTTCAGGCCTATATACACAGCTGGCTAGGGTTGTGGGAGAGGGGGTGACCCGCCCTCTAGAAGGTGCCGACCTCCCTTTTTTCTCAAGGTATATACAAACCTAAGCCTAAGGCCTTTTTTTTGAATTCTTACGTCCCCCCCCGAGTTATGATTTATGCCCTCCTCTTTTTAATTATTTAATCGATCATGAAAATATATAATTTATTTATTTATTTTGATATTTAAAAAGAAGTGACATAGATATAATATATAATCAATAAATTATTCTTCGTGATAAGAAACAAATTATAATAACGGAAATAGAATCATTATTTTTAATGGCCTTAATTCAGTCAACAAAACAAAAAATTTTTATAGTAAAAACAAAAGCCTACATTTATTCTTCCGATCTTGTTAAATAAACATTACGATATTCCGCCTACGAAAGATCAGCTTATTTTAAACTTTTCTTTTAATTTTATATTCTTTTTTTTTTTGTCTTTACAGCAAAACTTGTTAAATTGTATTTATAAGACGGTAACCGTTGTAGTACTTATAGTATGAAGAAAGTATTGCTCCCCATATTTATATAAATTGATTGTCGGTCAATATAATTTAAATAAATTTTATTGATCAGAACGGGAAGCGAACTAACCATATACCCTTAGATCATGGACTTTACCTAAGGGACACCTTTAAGCGGGTTTTAATTTAATTAAATAGGAATATATTTTTGAACAGAATGCGGATCTGATGGACCGGACTATTATTTTAAAATCAAGTTTTCGAATAAAATTTAAAAAATATCTGGTGTGACTGCGAGAGAAAATAATGTTATATGGTATCAGACCAGATTTTTATTTATAATAGTATATTAACAGTCAATAGACAAATAAAGGTACCACCAAATTTTTGATTTCATATTTCAAAGATAATCTCATATAGAAGAGTATATTATATAGTTGATATTTTAGTCAAAATTGTTAGAGTAAAAAAACTAAAAAAATACATCAGAAATGCACTAGCATTCTTAGGTTTTATTCAAGACCTAGGGGTCGCCTGCGATATGGCTAGCTTAAATATCCAATTGGAGCTTTGAATCTTCTTTCGTTTATTTATATATTTATATTCTCTTAACAAATACAAACACACAGTTCATTTTGCGAGATCCATAGATTGAGGAGACCTCAAAAAGTGTATTTCCGTTGAAATCTCGACATTGTTTTTTTTTTTGCAAATGTAATACTTTCTCCATACTATATATTGCATAAGGAAAAGTAAAAATAAAAAAATAGCTAAAAATTTTCTTCTGATGAGTAATTGTCTCATTTTTGGAATTTATTAATTATTAACTTCCTTTTTCATTTTCATGAGACTGATTATTTTTACTCTCAGGGACACACATCTGATGAATACATTGATGGGTACCTCAAATTACCATGAATAATTTTTTTCATAAGAAATATACAAAAAAAAAATTCTAATAAAATATCTGATTTAAATTAATTATCATTTACTAAAGTAACTTTTCGGCCATTAATTGTGAATTCTCTAAAGAAAATATGATGCCAATCCTGTTGTGTTAAAGACCGAGAAGACAAAGTTTTTTATAATCAGTTCTGCTACTTATAATTTTTTTAATCCCAGGTCCTACTAATAATAAAGACATTAATATTGAATAAATGAAATATATTAATATAAAAAAATACTTTTTATTCAAGAAGCTCAAAATTTCAATAGTTGAACAAAAAAAAAAAAAAAAAAAAAAAAAAAAAATAGACAATATGTAAGTTATACTGTTGAATTAAAATTTAATTTCCCATATTTTTTTTTTTAATAAATATTGAAATTGGCCGCATGCCTCTAATAAATATTTGCCAAATTAGTAATGAGTTCGTTAATTTATTTATTTTATCTGAATTAGAGTATTTAAAAATAAACAAATCACTGGATTTTATATATACTTTATAGTTTTTTAAATTATATTTGTATATTTTATTTTATGAGTGATTTATGTGTTAATCTAATTATAGTAATTTTTATTTTTATTTTTGAGTGATGGAGTCTTAGGTATCTTTACTTCGAATATCGATTGACCGTTGCACAAGACAATTGCGAGGTAGAAGAGAGAGAGAGAGAGAGAGAGAGGAGAGCCTTCGGGCCTCGCGTCAAAGCTCGCAGGAGGCAGCGCCGCGGGCGTCGCGGCGCCCGCTCCGGATTAAATGGAGTATTGATTTACGAGCTCAGCTCACAGAGAGAGAGAGAGAGAGAGAGAGAGTGAGAAGAGCAGCAGGGAGGCCAGAAAACGAGGGAACCCTCACAGCCAAGCCAAAAGGCGGCTGGGCCGGATATGAACTCCGAGTTCCGGTCTCTCTCTCTCTCTCTCTCTCTCTAGTTCCTTCGATGACATCATTCTGGTCCCCGCCCAGGGATCTCTCTGCACCCCACCCGAAGACAACATGGAGTAAAGTGCTGGCCAATGTTCATGGTTAAGAGCCAAAATCTATTTGAGTTGAACTTTCAGGTTCCCTAAAGGACAGTAGTAGTAGGACAGTGATTTAGTGTCCATCAAGCAAATCTCTTTCTCTCTCTCTCAGAGAAACCATTACTAATGTGTCAATGGCGAACCGAGTCATAATCATCAGTCACACAAACCAGCCTACTCACTAGATCAATATCTCTAACATCCTCCGTGCTGCTAACAAAAAAACATTGCCAATTTAATTTATATATAAAGATCTATTTTAGTTGAATTTATCATTACATATATTTTTATAAATTAGAAAAAATGCCAGATTTTTTTCTTTAACCACCTCACATCACTAACTTGTTCTCCTTCCATTGAGGATAATTTTATACAATAACAGAAAATAAGTACCATGTGATTTTCATATAACGCGATATCATCCACTTTTAATAACAATAGATCCAACCGAAGTGATTCTTCAATTTGCGAAGTCACAATAAAAAAAACAACAAAATATCTACTAATTTATTAATTTTATCAAAATCATGTTCGATTCATTATTTGAATAAATGTTTTGAAATTCTTTTACCTTTTAGAAGAGGCGAAGTTTGATCCACTCAGTCTGGCCCACTTTTTTCTTCTCGAAAATTTTTTACTATATTTTTTAAGATTTTAAGACAAAAGTGACAGAGTGAAACCCTATTTTTTTTTTGAAAGGGGGGGGTGGGGGTGGTGATTTGAATACGCCATTAAACGCAACTGAAAAGTTATTTGAAATTTTCCTGTCTTATTAGAAAATGTAAATTTTCTTAATTTTTCGCACTTTTTATTTTAATTTATTTCTAATATAAATTTCAATTTTTACACTAGTGACTCCGAACACTTACAACTTAGTTTTGAAGCCACTGTCAATCAATTTATAACCTAAATATTTTAGCAACTTTTTTTAAAATAAACAATAAGTATTATATCAATTTTTCTCTGATTAGCTTTGTTTAATTCAATATATTTGAAAAATTATATTTCCATATGTAATAAGAGAGGGAAAATAAAGTATTCAAAAGCTGTTTTGGTAGTATGTATAGACCCATCACTAACATGATGTTCTCTCGATCCACATTTCATTTCATTGTCATATTATGCAAATATAAGCAATAGAACTCCAGATTAAATTTAATATTCACTCTCAGACAGACATGTTGACCGACTATAAATATTCTAACTAAATCAACCACACAACAAATTTACAAGTATATTCTTTATTTCAACAAATCAATTTCGAGATAGGAAAATTAAAATAGATTAGTTAAAAAGATAACATCATAAAAATTAGTGTCAACTGAAAATTATTACTCTAATTGCAAACCGTACTATAGCTTGGTCCGCACTAAACGAAATGAATTCAATTTATAGAACAACTATCATTATTTAAAATAAAATAAAAATGTTGTTAAGATATTAATACTCCCACATCATGACCTCCATAAGTTGGTCGAATTAATCTGGTATTTTCATTTTTAATATCCCATTTTGTAAGATTTCAGGTTTTGCGTACGGCCGATCTATTCTGTAATTTCTTATGGTGTTCTTTTAACGTCTCTTGTCGCTTACGCAAAAATAACGTGAGGAAAAAAATACCCCCTATCTATTTAATAATAAAATCACTAGAAATAATTTCATTTTATTTAAACTTTTCATTCACAATAAATTGAAATAATTTGAAAAGAAGCCAAATGGTATTTTAAATGTTTTAAAAGATTTGCGTGTGTGTAATTCTAGTGTTCCATCTCATATATTTGTTGACATTTGCAAATTAGATTATTGCATTAACAAAGAAAAACATTCATACACACAAAAGTTTCAATGTTTTGAGAAACATTTAAAATTCTATTTGGCTCCTATTCAAATTATTGTAATTTATTGTAAACAAAATTAAGATATTTTAATTTTATGCTATGAGAAACGATTAATTTTATTTTTTACGTACCGGTAGTATTGTGGCTTTTGTTTAGGTTTTTTTTTTATATAGATAGCTATAATTAATGGCCAAATATTTAACCTATTAAAATCTTATAAATTTGGCTCCAAATTTAAAAGATGTGACTTGAAATTGGATTTCTTAATTCAAAACATATTTAATTGAGCAAATCTTACTACAAAAATTTTATATTTTCCTATTTAATTTTCCGATTTATGAATTGTTTCATGATTCATGATTTAGAGTTCCACCGGACCTTTGCTCTCCCCCTACTCGAGAAGATCACCATTTACATATTTATTTGGGATTTTATGCAAAAATAAATAAATTTACTAAATTTACTAATTCCAACAATAAAAAAGAACATTATTGCCGTATATTCAAGCGCTGATAGGCAAACCAAAGGAGATTCCTTGAGTAGGGGAAGCTTTCCTCCATTCTAACGTCAGCTTTCTTAGTAAATGGTTGACAGGTATCTCAGCTAGTTCTTGGTGGGGATATTCCCCTCCGGTCTGGAGTGGGAGTACTCTGAGGCCTCTTGATGTTTTGGCCCGACTATTCCATTCATTATTTTATTTGATGATAATTTCTTACAACACAAATATACGCCCTATTCATCATCCATTTTACAATAATCTATTATATTTTGCTACAAATGGAAATAAATGACAGCAAGAATGGCGGACAATTCGAATAGGATGATTTATTTTACGATATACAATATTATCTCACCAAAAGACACAAAATAGTTATTATTAAATAAATTCACTTAAAAATATGACTAAGTCTAGTTTTTTTTTTTACGTTATTTACAATTTTTATTTACAACAAACTTGAAAAGAGGCCAAATGACATTTTAAGAGTATCTCTGTTTGTCTCTCTGTGTGCATGTGTCAGACAATCTGAGCCAATTTAAACTTAAAAGCCTTAAATTGTAAATCCGATGGCTGCAAATGGATGAGACTGAATACATTTACCTTTGACAAAGGATAATTTGCGCGAAGGGCCGACCGCCCATCCCTTGGGGTGAACTTTGCTTGCTCCGCTTTTAGCCCGCCATTCCTCCGAAACATGACACTGGCGCATTATTTATTGGCGACATCCCTATTTAATAATATGTGTAAAGATTGTGCGCTAATTGTGATATATCACTTATAAATCAACATTAAATCTCTAATGAGCTGACTTATGATCGAAGGATAGCTACTCCATTTCACCGCTTCTCAAACTTTTTTACTCTATCAAAGTATATTCATTTATAAGCAAATGAAAAGACAAAATCCGCCTTTTTCAATAAGTTTAAATATCAGACTTACTACTCTATGAAAACATCTACTCAAGTCCTAATTAGTTTTCTCTAAAAAATAACGGAATTACAATTTTAAGTTTTTTTTGTCAAGATTTAATTAATTAAAGCTGGAAGAGGCTGCAATTCTTCTTAAGTAACAAATAATGAATAAATAAATAATATTGTTATATTCTAGGCATTATTGGTGAGTGTTACTCGAGCTAAGACTGGTATTTCTTTTCATTTCGTTATCCTTTAAGGTCTGGCCTGATTGTTTTTCTTGGTCTCATATTTTATTTCTTATGACGGCTCCATAAAACGGGGTTAAAAAAGTACGGTAGAAGAAATTCATCTCGATAGGTCAGGGGCGTATTTCGGGGATCGCCACCCCCATCCCAACCCCTACATGGCAGGCAGAACAATCAATGTGAAATAACAATAAAAATAGAAAACATTTACAAAAAAAAAAAGAAAAACTACAAAGACCGCGGGGCTGGTCAGAGAGAAGAACAACAACCACAAAGATCTATGCTTAGACAATTTGTAAAACCTGGACATGAATGACATCTGAAAGCAATAATATTCAAAATTGCGTTTAATTATTTTTTACATACATATACCCTTTCAGCTTGAATATTTCAATCAGAATAATAACATAATTTCGGATTATTGTCTATTTCTTAAAAGGAAGGGAATGTTGTAAATTCACCTCTTCCTAAATAGTGACATGTTCTTCCTACTTGAGTTTGGCTTGAAATAAATCTCTGTCGTTTATCTCATTCCTTTTCAAGTTTATTTGCACTCTCTCTCTCTCTCTCTCTCTCTCTTTCGACTTGTATCCATTCATTCAGCCTTTGATCTTCACGTTGTTCGCTAATTCCTGTTCCCCCCTTCCACTTTGGCTGGGAATCTTCTCCATTCTCTCTTCCTCTCTCTTTTAGTGAGGCGATCCCTTGGGGAAAGTTGAAAGGTTGCTCGCCTCCCATTCTTTCTCACCACTGCCAAGATGCCTCTGGCCATGGATGCTGCGCTGCCGCCGACTGTTTCCTCCCATAAACGGCTGATGTCCTTGTTAGATGACCGACAAGAAATTATTAAAACCTCTTTTTATCTGATAAATTTAAAAGATTGAAAAAAAATTTTATTATAATTTTATCATACAGTATATTAATCAATAAGACCAATAATAAATATCCGGGCCGAGTTAACAACCTCGAGTTAGAGTAGGGGGCGCTAAATTTGTCCAATCAACTCAACCATCTCGCATTTATTATCTATCTACGATGATATTTTCATTGGTATTTTACAAAGACCGTTGATTCTCCCTTTTCTTTAGGATTTTTTGCTTGAAATTTTGTTTGCAATTTTAATTGCAATTTCCTCCGGAAAACTGAGATCATTATTAAAGCTATCAAAACACCAAAATTATAATTATCCCGTCATTCTACTATGTCATCCTTTCGTTATACAAATATATCATTATATTATTTTTTTTATAGAATTTATTTGGAGGAAAAAGGACGGCACATAACAATTTTCTTTGCTTTAGATAAGAGAAAGTTGAATTGAATAGACCGAATTTTAACAATTCAGAAATCTTATAGATAAAATTATTAAACAAAAATCAGGGCATCCCGATTCTAACTTAAATAAACAACAACTTCAGCTATTAAAAAAAGAAAATTCTTTAGTAAAAAAATATATTTACACCAAATAAAAACTTTAACTAAACTTCTATATGTTATTCGAAAAATTAAAACGCACAGCCCTTTAATATTCTTGAAATGGCAAATTCGATGTTCGGCTGCAATATATAATAAAATCAATAAGTCACGTGTCCTCGGTTGACTCAACAAAAAAAAGACGCTTTTTTCAATAAAACCTGATATACAAAATTTTAAGTGAAAATTTTGTAAAAATTAATATTATTATTATTAATTAATATTAAAATATTTAATAATAAGATAAAAGTTTATTTTTATATATATATATATATACAGATATGACCCGCGTTACCAATGAAGTTGGACAGTCCTGATTTAGATAATTCGTGGAGGCTATTTACTAACCGGGGGTTTAGCTTATAAATAAATAATTCGCATTTGGAAAACTATGGCCAATAATTACATAGATAGATACTAAAAATCCATGAATTTTATTATTATTAGTGAATTTTATACAATTAAATATTAAATAATAATAGAGAGGATTTATATTTATTTTTGGATAGTGATATTTTATTACTTTTTGCTCTCACATGACCTCAAAACATATTTCCAATCCATTCTGAAAATCTAATTTTTATTTGACCGCGATTTATTCATATATGATAAAGTAAAATTGCTTTCATTTCCTTTATATTGATAATACACCAGATTTATGGCATGACAACTTATTTATTTATCAACTCTTTTTTAAATATATTATATAGGATATTATAAAAATAAACTTTTTAAAAATATTTTCCCCAACCTATTTTTTAAGGTTTTTTTTTACTTTGTTTACGTTTCTAAGTTTTCCCTAAATTTTTTTTTATCTTTTCTAGTGAGTGGATAATATATTTCTTTTAAGTACGTTTTTAATTTATATATCGAAGAATTTTATGAAATTTTTTTTATATAAATGTTAAACAATTGAATAACTCTCCTCGCTCAATAAATTTAACTAAACAAAAAAATTGGAAAGTATAATTTAAATTTAAAAAAAATCGACATCAAACAAATTTGTATTTTAACTAAAGATATAACTATCATTTATTAACTCTCCAATCCAAAAAAATCAAAAATTAAAAAAAAAAATTGGCTGCACACGGGATACTTACTTTCAGGCATGACCTCTGAACAATTAATTAGTTTCATTGCTATCGTGATATCTATTAAATAAAACTTTACTATTAGTGGCGTGGAGGGAGGGATAACAGACTCCGACAAGCTGTTGCAGCAAAATTGCCTTTCAGAATAATAGCACTCTAGCTGCACACCGGCGAACAGTATCCGTCAGTAATGCACAGTTCTGGCAACGCTGAAGTTATATTAAAGACTAGATTACTTTTTCATCGCCAATAACTATTATATATATTATAATATACATACTTATTTAATCCATTATATATTTTAATAATTTATTTTAATTTTTTTTTATTATTATTGAATTAAAAATTATAAAAAGGATTCTTTAGTGATACTCAATAAAAAAAGAAAGTAGATTGATTCAATATAAAATAGAATGAAAAGAATCATTAAATTATTAATAAGGATAAATATCTTTGGTTTTTATGTTATGTTGAATTAAGGAGGTGCAAAAGTGGCATTTAACCCCTAAAAGAATTCAATTTTTAGATTTACATAATAAACTTTCCCTTGTCATTAATCCCAATGCCGGTTGGACGACCTAGCACTCGGGTAACTCTTGGTCCCTATTCACAAGATATGAACCCCTCAATGTTTTTATATAACAAATTTCTTAATCAATAGAAGCGCTCATAATATTCCTTCATGCATCAAAAATAGCCATGTATTTATATTATTTTATTTTTGAAAAGGTTTTTCTTCATACCGTTTTTCTTTTTTAAATTTTATCCCCTTTTTTTTTTGTATTTATTTATATTAAATTTTTTTTAATATTTATAATATGTACATTTTTTCTGGTAAGGTTTTTGGTGTAATATCAAATAAATAAAAATAAATAAATAAATAAATTTATTATATAGAGCTTCTTCCTCCTCACAGAATTCCAAAATCCACTATCTTAATCTGTGACTAATCGCCACTTCAAATTTTATATTAACCCAAGTATTTTTTTTCTCTAACTTTTTTTTTTTCAAATTTGTTTTGAGTTGTTTAAAACAAAAAGAAAAAAATTCTACATGTTGTTATTAGTACTCTAAGTTAACACCCCATCAACCAGAATAACTCAAAGGCCACGCGACTCTCTTCCTACTTATATATATTAATATATATATATATATAAATCTCGAACACAAACTTAGAAAACAACCACGCCTTAATGTTTTCATCCCATAAATAATAGGTATAGAGAGAGAGAGAGAGAAGCTTCTAAATATTTATGTTGAGTAATAATATTGTGTTCCGGAGGGTGGGACTAATGATGGGAAGCCAAATGCTCCTGCTCCGTTGATAGCTTTACGCCGTTCACTGACAGCTTAATGTCTGACTTCACAAATATTCCTCATTCTTCTCTTTCTTGATATCTGATTCTCTGAAAATGTTTTTTCTAATCAATCATCTAAAAATACTTTAAAAAAAGTTATCACTTCATTAATTGTAATTTCCTACTTTTTTTTTTATTATAAATTTATTCTATTTTTTTTTTCTCTCTTTATAGTTATAGTGTTTTGCTCTTTCCTTAGAATAAAGGTAAAGCCGTTGCTTTATGTTCTAAGTTGCCCTTTTAAATTAAATTGGCTACCAATTAATATAAATAAATATAGGCGAGATCAAGTCTTAGATGCCGAAAAAGACTTAAAAAAAATTATATTGTCTATATACAATATATTTCATATATAAGTAAGAGAAAGTATTTATTTATATAAATATTTTTACATACGTCTTTAAAATAGGTGCCATGGGAGCTTTTTCGGGAAATTTTTCTGCTAAGTCCATACGCATACTAGCCACTACTTCATCGCACTCTATCGCTAAAGGATTTTATATAAATAAAATTAAATTACAATCACAAATTCCTGAAAACAAAACCTGCGGGTGTGCCTAGTACACAGCCTATCGAATTTTTCTTTCCCCAAGGAATGTTTCCATTTAATGTATTGTATCAGCCAATTCAATTAAGTCTCTTTAAAGAAAGCTTTTTAGCATCTGAGGACCTAGAGTCTCCATTTTATTTTTTTAAATTAATTGTTAGCCAATAAATTTTAATTACATTTTATCGCTTAGGACGGGAACGTGTGGCATGAATCTCTACCCCTGCTCCAAGGTAGAGGGGAAATATATCTGAGCATAGGTGATGGAAGTAGATCAAATTTGTTATTAATGAATATTTTATTAATTTTATTAATTTTATTAATAATCAATATATATATATATATTTATTTATTTAATTATTAATTAAAATTGAATAGAATTTTTATGATTATAAAATTATCTTCATTTCCTCTATCCAGATATTCAACTATTTTAAAATCTAAAAAGTCCGAGTTTTTCTAAATTTCTTTTACCTTTTTGGAGCTAGCAGCCCTTCCTTGTGGCGACCCCTCTCGCTGTTGTGAGCTCTTCCACCCTTTAAATCTGCCTCTGATCACTCCACTAACTAAAAAACTAATATGCATATATTAGATTTTCAAAGATATAACTACAACTACCATAATTATAAATTATCAGTACTTGTTCATTTATTAATAAATACGCCTTATCCCTTGGTGTTAGAGATCTAGCTTTAGGTTAGTGGTTCCCTTCTCATTCTGAGCGATAAAAATTTATTTATAATATATTGGCTACCTATTAATATAATACAAATAAATAAGGACGGGGTCTAAATGGTCTCAGATGCTAAAAAAGGCTTAAAAAAAACTATTGGAAAATATATCCTTTGTTTTTTTTTTTTTTAATCCACCCTCTCGTTCAAGAGTCGCGTGAGCTTGTCGCTGAGCAAGTTCACATTTATTTATATCATCAAAAGTCTTTATAACTAGATGGAATTTTTTCATTAAACAGTACACTTTGTTCTCTAAATCTCAAAGTATAAGTGATAATAAATTAAAAGATCTTATGACGAAGATTAGAAAATAAATTTTTGATTGTTCTTAAAGTTTTAAAATCAAAAACACTTCCTTCTTCAGTGATAATAAATCACCAAGCTGTTATGCATATGCTAGTGTTATGTGTACTGATGCATTATATTAGCAAGTTAATGGAAAAGCTGAAAAGTTTTAAAGCAAAAGATGTTTACGGTGTGACGTGTGATCGTTTGTCTTGTAGAGACAATCACCTCGGTAACAAAGTATAAAATCTTGCTACGAGAGAAGGGGGTTAGACGGGGGACGGGGGGATGCAGCCACTGTGCGTGTAATTAACTTTGCGAGTTTTTCCGGTCCCTCACTCTCTCTTTCTTATAAACTTAAAAACACTTGAGTGTGTGGGTAAAAAAATCCCAACCCCCACCACCATCATTAACTCATATTTAACCACTGCACTACTATTTATTTATTCATTCTTTCAATTAATAACAATTTTTTTTTCTTAATTCTATTTTTATACTCCTTATTAATATATTCAGAGATCAAAAGAGTCAGCAACTTAATTATAAGTTGAAAAGAAAAAAATTGGAAAGGTGATGTGGACATTATGTTATTTATTATATGTTAAAAATATAACACAAAAATACATTTTTTGTTTCCTAGACTATAATATAACTGATTTTAATTTTTTCAATTTTAGAGATTTTCACTTATTTTGGCCAGTTTGTTGAAATGCGTTCATTTTATAAATTAGTTAAAACAGAAGGAAAGAACTTGCTATTTATTCCGTTTATACCAAATAAGATTATAACTTCCAGCTGAAGACCAAGGTCAACAACCTGATCCTCCAAAGGAATAGAAGCGCTATATTTGAATCTATTGAATTGGATCACCTACACTTTCTACAGCAAAAGCCCAGCACACAGCACTCAAATGTCATCTTTATTCTTTCTGGGTCATTGTACGCATGCGCAAAATTCTCATGTACACTCTTAACAAGGAGTTTCTAAAATATCTCAACAAACGTCAAGAAAAATTTTAAAAAATATAAAAAAGGACAGAAATATGATAAACCATCAGTGATTTTTTTTTTTTTTTGATGAACGTCCCAGTTTATTTAAAAACAGAGTTTGAGACTAAAATGGCTATAGGGGAAGGAGCTGGTTTATTCAAAGGAATGCATAGCAGCTCTATAGGGAAGTTGATGAATGACAATCAAAATTTTAAGGGGAAAGACCATTGAAGAATTAAACAACTTAATAATTATTAGGTCTTGAACCACAAACTGGTTTTTTACAAAATTATTTTTGAAATTGGTAAACTCTTGATATAAAAATTTTTCTTTTAACCTCATTTTGTTTATTAAAAAAAAAATGGAAATGACTATCACTTGAATTATTCATATATGAAATATAATAAATTATATCTTCTTAAACAACATTAATATAAAATAAATCATTTAAAAATTAATTTAAATATTCGATATTTATATAAATTAAATCTTTTTAAATTTGAAAGATATATATATATATATATATAGTGAATTCATAAATGATATGTATTAGTGTCATTTTGAAAATATTTGCAAATTTATATTAGCCTATACAGAAGGAAATTGAAATTAATTTTCAAATTTTTTATCAAATTCATTTAATTAGGAGTAACGGTTTCGAACGCTGGAGTCTCAAAAATTTTTTTTGATTTGTTTCTTAAGAAGAGTCTCAATCAATGGCTTCATTTCCAAAGACCACAGAAATTAGAAGATAATTATTTTTTACTTTTTATTGCATTAGTTTCCATGAAATTTTTTGAGATAGCGACAATTTTTTTCCTGGAAAAAATTTTTTCATTTTCTGTTGATGGATTCTATCAAACCTTTTTCATAATAAAATTTTGGAATGATGGGTTAGGGGAGAAGAGTGAGAGGAGAGAGTAGAAGTAGTAGTCATTCCAAAATTAAGCTCCGGGAGTAGAACAGAACCAGAGATGGCGGCAAATTGGAATGGTTTTCTTAAGAAGAGTCTCAATCAATGGCTTCGATAGCGGTACCTTCAGTACACATTACCCCAGGGATAACCAAACGTTGGAGGTTTTTTTTTTGAGGGCTTTTTACCTTTAATTATAGACTTCTTTTAATAAAAATAAAAAAAATTTTTTTTCTTAGTTTATTTCTTTATCATTTATAAATTATTTAATTTATTTTTGAGATAGGCTATTTGAAGTTAAACTAAATTTAAATCCTTTTTATTGCTAAAATTTATTTTATATAATGTTTTATTTTTTTTTAAACCCCCGTCTGAGATTTTCACCATAAATATTTAAATCAACACACTTTCGGCTCATATATATCCCTGGCCATGCGTGAGGGTCACATCAGACAGAGGCTGGGAGCCACTTGTAGGCCGAGGAGAGGTGAGTTTAGCATTCAGGCCAGGGCGCCGCCGAGATTGCCACCTGGCGAATGCGAATAATTAATTCACAACCACCACAGCACGGCCCTCCTTCTTTCCTTCGATTTGGGCACTCTCCAAATAATCAAAAATAAACGCAGAAAGAGTTTATTAAAGAAAATCTCCGAAAATAAAATAAAATGAATGACTTTAAGAAAAATTAAAATAAAATATGTTCCTTATATAACACCACAAATATGGATAATATATGGTAATGTATTAATATAAGATGATAAGATGCCCCTTCTCTTAGAGATAGACGTCTAGACCTAAGAGCCAGTGGTCCACTTCTCGTCCGAAACGTTGAAATTCATTTAAATCATATTGGTTACCATTTGATTTAAATAAATATAGTCGGATATCTAGTATCGTAATAAATATATTTAGAATTATCGAAAATGGCCTCCGATGACTAAAGACAAAAAAATATTAAATATGCTCAAGCTTCATTTTTCGGGTCTTACAATGGTACATTATTATTTTGGATTTCTTTGAGATTTTTTTTGATATCATTTGTAAGGTAAAAATTTTTCCTGTTTGCGATTATTTTATTTGGTTCATCATATATAATCAAAGCGCTTTCCACTTTTTGAGAAGAGAGGGGAGAGGAAAATTCTCCTGAATCCCCAAACGGGGCCTGTAATTATTATAAAAAGAGATCTTTTTCTTTTGGTGATGGACTATTCTATTGGGCATCTGTCCTCTTCTTTTTCCTTTGACATTAGAAAAAATATGATAAAAGTATATAAAAACTGATTTTGAAAAAAAGTCACTATCAGTTTTGTTTTATATTAAATGTAATCTAATAAATTATTTTTTCTGATCCGGGCACTTTAGTTTATTATTTTTTTTTCATGCTATCGAGATTAAAAAAAAAAAAGAGGCAGCGAGCGTCGATATAATATGGGCTAAAACATTTTTAGCAAGCTTTTTAATTTGAGGGAGGATTTTGACATGTCGATGTTGGCACCTATGATTTATCTGGCATTGATAGTGGCGTGGCGCGCGCTTTATCAGCGCCGCCGTGGATACGGATGGAGAGGAGGCGGGGCGATACGCGCATGCGCTTACCATGACTCCGTCGGTGGCGGCGGCGGCGGCGGCGTCGTTGGTGGTGGCGTCGCGGCGCCGCCACCGGGGTCCATGACGGATGCCCGTTTTATCAGAGAGTAGTGGCGGCACCGCCTGCGACACGCGCGCACGTGTGTTGCGTGTTTGTATGGTGGTGAAAACTGGATGCGAAATACTCGGTTGGTGATCGGGCGCGAAGCCGCGCATTTTCAGTACGAGTGGATGCCGTCCTCGCGACGACGCCTCTCCACTTCTTCTTATTGTTGTCATCCGGTGCCATCAACAACAAATAAAACGTCTGTTCAGTATCACAATGCGGTGAGGGCGCGCGACGCTCGGCGTCGCCGCCGCCGACCACCACAGGTGAGTGGCGGCCCTCTCTGCTCACCGATGACGTGTCTGCATGCCGTGACTGGGGCTCGTTCACACAATTGAGATCTTCCCACCCTTACATAATTTTTTCCTTCTCCCTTTCTTAATTAAAATCTAAATGTGAATTTTTATATTTTAGAAGATAACTAGGTACTAAAAATATATTTATAGTAAAATTTCTCATCCTTAATTGAAAAGTAAATTTTTTCTAGAAGCTAATAATATATACTATTTTTTTAAATTTAAATCCTCCTATTTTTTTTTTTAATTTCTTTTTTCCCTTTCTTAATTAAAAAAATTCCCCAAGATAATCTTATAATATTTTTCCAAAGAATATTAATTTTTTAAATAAAATTTTATCATTTATATCTGCACTTACTTTACTTAATTAAAGTATATCTACAAAATTCTAATTTCCCCTATAAAATAGTATTTGTCATTTCCATGTCCGTTTTTCTTTTTTTGAGTCATAATACTTATTTAAAAAATATTTATTAGATATATTATATTTATTCTTTAACCTCTTTTTATAGGATTATGTATGAATTTTTACTTTTTCAAGTAAAAAATTAGTATAGTAAAATTTTTAATTGCGAATTTTTGCAATTATGATTTTTTCTTTTTAATATAAGGTTAATGAAGTAAATAATTTTCCTAAAATTATTATTATAAAAATATTAAATTTAAATTTTATCATACTTTTTTTTTCTATAATATGCAAATTTATAGAAAGGAAATTTTTTTACTTGATACTTGAAATTGCTATTAAATTTTTTTTCCAACCAACGACTTACATTTTTTCTGTTAATTAAATAAATTTACCGGTTTGGAGTTTAATAAAAAATTTTCAAATAGTATTTTTTCAACTTTATTTTTTATCGTGAAAGAAAGCCTTAAGCCCTTAGTTTTTCTTTTTATTGTCGTGAAATTGCCCACTTGTATGGGTTTTCTCCCGCTCCGCGAGCAAAACGAGCGAAGGTCGCCAACCCTAAGGGATGCTGGAGCTCCAGAGGGATTCCCCTCCGAAGGGAATCCCCCATACGATCAGCTGGCATTTAAATATATCCCGGTGTGTTGCTAGCTCTCTCTCTCTCTCTCTCTCTTTACTTATTCTCACATATTTTTTCTCTTTCTCTCTCTCTCTCTTACCTGCGATTATTTCCCGGTGGTTAACACTATAATGTTAAGTGAACAAATTCACCGAGATTTACGGCTGCGAAGAAGTTTATTTGCTGTTGCTCTGTTTATTTCCTGGCTCGAGAAAGAAAGGAAAAAAGAAAAGGGTTTAGGGAAGATTGCGAAATGAATGAATGAATCAAGCAATTTAATTCTTAACTACAATCTAACAAACGACTTAATTTTTTACGAATTGATAATTGTTTTAAAAATTATAGGTTTCTTGCTCTCAAAAAAAAAAAAGCAATTTATTATTAAAGAAACCTACAAAAATAATGAGATGACGTCATAAGACGTGAAAATTATCAAAACACATTAATTATTCATTTATATTCATTTGAAGATAATATAAAAACATTACATCATTCAATAAAAAACATTTTCCTTTAAACCTTCAAATTTCTTTAACAATACATTTTTTTAAATAATAAAATATTTATTGAAAGTGCATCACAAAATACAAATTTTCATGTTTTTTAAATATATATTGAGTACAATCACATAAAGTAATTCATAAAATAATTATTTTAATAAAAATTAGATTTTTTTTTCTAAGATAGGAATTTTTTAAGTGTAATTTTCCCATCTATCTCCCGAGCATGTCCAAATTGTTACTTTAACCCTATCAGTTTTCGTGAATAATACTTTATGCCTATTTTTTATTTAATATGAAAAGAGAAGCGGTTTACCATATTTTCCTTCAATAAAAAACAAATAAATTTTTTAAATTAATTTATTCATATTTTATTAATTTTTTTCATTGCAAAACTTGAAATATATTTATTTTATTTTATTTTTTCGAAATCTGAGACCATTTAGACCAGTGTTTCCCAACCTTTTTTGTGCCATGCTCCACCTAAGCCTTTCTAAAATTCTTATGCCCCCCTATGTAACATAT
>JAAAKE020100243.1:0-26773 GCA_010014785.2 Anisolabis maritima
TTTTCGAACCCCATCAATGCTTAAAGAAACGGAAACCCATCCAGTAAAAATCAAGAAAGGTACTCGCTTGAATAACCCAAGACTAGAAATTTCGAAGGATTTTTTTTCTCACATTAATTTGCTCTTGTTTATTGAGATTTGAGAGGGGCTCCCCTGAATTCTTCACCGGGTGTCCCAATGAGATTCTATACTATATGTCTTTATTTTTTATTTATTTACATTTCAGGCTTATTTTCCAAATTCACGAAAAAAATTTTTCCTCTGCAGCGATTCCCTACCATTTTTGACTTTTTACCCTTTGAACCACATTTCACTAAATTGCGCTACCTTTATTTTTTATTACCAAGGATCCAAAATTTAAAAAATTTTTATTGCCAGAATGTCTATCTTCCACACTAAATTACTAATCAGGTCTCCTCAATTTGGGAACAGCTGCTCTAGTAGATCACCAAAAATTATTTAAGTTTAATTTAAAATATTATTTTTAAAATTCAGTTTATTTTTATTATCATCATATTTGGAAAACGTGTTATAATCACATTTAATGTGAGAAAAAATTTAAATTCATAAAAAAAAAAAACATTTCAAATTACTTCATTTAATCTCATCTCAATTTTTGAAAATTTTGTATATCTAAATAATGATATTTAAAATGAATATTTTTGTTTTATTAGTCAAAGCCACTGAAGAGTACTTTGCTTTTACAGTTTTTTAACATTTGTCTATTTTTTTGTTATTTATAAAATATAAGAATATTTAAAATTTGAATTAACTTATTATATATTTTTCAAAAACAAAAACAAAAAAAGAAAAAAAAAGCTATTTAAGAAATATAAAGATATAAACAACGTCGATATTATGGGACAATTTAAAATGAGGTCATCCAGTTCTCTGAGCAATTGACTAAAAAAACTGATTATAATATAAAATAAACTATCGAATAAAATATTAAAAATAATCGGTAAATGAAGGATATGCGCTGTCATCAGATTTTTCGAATGTATTATTAACTTATTTATATTTTTATTAAACACTATAACAAATATTAATTTTTAAAACATGAATGAAAACAAAATAAGTAAAAAATTAAAATATAATATAATTTACTGATGGGCCCTGCGTTTTGCTCGAGGTCTCGAATGCTAGAAAATAGTTAAAATTCATATGAAAATGGGCTATTTCTCATTCGCAGGAAAAAAGTTTCAATTGAATGAGAGATAACACTTTTTCACTTGAATTGTACTTTTTTCACATTAAATGAATTCGAATTACGAGCAATACATTAGGTATAAATTAACCAGATATTTCTAAGATTCAAAATCGTTCTTTAAACCGGAGAGAATAGATAAAAATCACTCGACTAAGAAATGGCCAGTGTGTCCTCTCTCACGGTTTTCTAATTAAAAGAGGAACCACCTTGGTGTCTTATTGAGCACCTCGCTTTTTCAATTTACCGGTTTAAGGTAAATAACTTAACATCGCGAAATTGATATTTTCTAAATTTTAGGGCAAATTGTTCCGCTTCCATTGAATAATAATAATTCGAATTAGAAATAAACATATTATCCAATTTATTGAAGGTCCTCTAAAACAAAAATTGACTAATAAATGTCAGCCTTTGGATGGATGTCAGCTACTGGTATTTTTATGTTAAGAGAAAAAAAAACCATTAAAAGTAAATTAAAAAGTAAAAAAAAAGTAATGGATAATTTCATTTAGGGGAGATGTACTTGATAACAAACTTATTACACATAATAAATTAATTTGACTCAGGTGCTCTAGAGTGCTCAAGAGTGGCCGTTGATCAATAGAATATTATTTTAATATTCGTGGCTAGAGAAAAGCCAGGGTTTTTTTTTTTATCGTATCTAGGGAAAAATATTTTTTTTCACAATGAATAATATTTCAAAGTAAATTACTGATTTATCAGTACACATGACTTTTTATGGGCAAAGCTTCTTTTCAAATGCACCCATAACTTTCAGTGATTGAAGACATTTTTTTTGATTTTGAATCTTGATAAGTAAAACAAAAAAAAGCTCGTTGAATAATCAGAATAAATCACGTTTTTTTTTTTTTTTTTTTGTATTTTAGTGCTTTACTTTATATTAGAATTGATTAAGAATTATATAATAAAAAATACTTATTAATGGGGTCAAAAAATGACTTTGGCAAAAAATATAATTTTTATCATCATCGGGCCTATCAATTTAGGAAATCAAGAAAAATATTCTTTGAAAAAGAATTTTGTTAATTTTCTTGTTTTTTTTTTTTTTTTTTTTTTTTTTTTGTTTAATATAAATTTGTGCTTCATTTGTAGCCTTGACTTCCCTAAAAGTCCGATCGCTCCCTCCCCTCTTCCTCTCCTCCCACACACAAAAAATGACAACAAATGAGAACAGAATATGCGGTTGAGTTTTTATAAGATCCGGGTATTTCTTTCAGTTTGTTCCTTCGACTTTTATTGAGGTGTGTTCCCGCTTCCTTCCTCTTTGAGAAACCAATTTTTGCTAAAAACTGTATTTGAATTTGAGTTTCCTTGAACTCAAAAATCCACTCTCTTAATGACTTGACCTTTATATTTTAATTTATTAATAAAATAGTGAAAAACTCTAACAGTGAATAATTTTATTAGATTTCTATTCAATAAGCATGTGAAAATTTATTAATATTAAATACTTATTTTTCCTGTTTAATTTTATTAATTTATTTGTATAGAGTACAATAAAGGCATCCTTGTGGCTATTTTCAGTTAGAAAATAAATTTACGTTTAGTTTAAACTCTTAAATAGGTGCATTGGCACCGGGCCTTTTGGAGACAATTAACAATATAAATAACCTTTATTTTTATTTAACTTTCCACTCCAATGCTAATTTCATTCAAAAATTATTTATTTTTTCATATTAATGTCTATATTATTTTTAAAATATATTTTTCAATTGGTTGCAGCCCATGGGACGTATAAATACCTTAGTTTTTGCTTGCTGGAAGGTAGGCAACCCACATGACCAACTCACTAATGGCTTTTTTGAGGGGATCACGCATGAGCAGTTATTAAATCTCCCTAAAAATTAATAAATACTCATGCATTATTCGCTTGGAGTAATTAATCAAAAAATTAATTAGTGAGTAGGTCATTTGGGTTCCCTACCTTCCAGCATGCAAAAAATGAATGCAACTCATGGTACATGTATTAACTTTGAGGGAATTTTCATTTAAAGAAATATACAGAAATATATTAATATTTAAAATAGTTTCATCATTTATTTACTTATATAATATCCTGATTCCTTTTCGGAGCAATAAACGTAATTTGGAACAAAAATATAATAAATTAATTAAAAATGAGCTTTCTTGATGATTGCAACCAATCACATCTCAAGTAATCAACATTTACGACCCCAAATAAATTTTTCACTCGGTGAATTAAAGAAACACTCAAGACGGATTAGAGAAATGGGTTTGAATTATATTCTAAATGGCCTGAGAGGCTTTAAAAGACAATGATCAATAATTATAGCTAAGTAGAAAAGGTAGAGAACTAGTCCTATGATAGGTGTTTATTTCTTGAAAGACTTTAGATGATTATATACTGAAAAATTAACTAGCTTTAAGAATTAAACAAGAAAAAAAAGATGAGAGAGCAAAGAAACGGAAAAAGCGAAAAAGAAAAGGAATGGGGTAGAGAAAGAAATGTTTATTTGTTTTATTCTTTTTTTAACTTGAAAGAGGTCAGACGTGTGGGAGCCGGAGAAAAAGAGGGAGGGATATGACTATACCAAATTTTTAGCTATCTCCCGATATCTAATAGAAATATGACGATTATATGTCTGCGCCTACAAGTAAATGGATCACTTCATTCCACAACTCAGGCAATCGCCTTAACTAAATTATAATTTAAAAAAAAAAAAAAACTTGATTTTTTAATTTATTTTGTAAATAATTTATGACGATAGAGAGCACCATCCTAATCATCTTTAAGTACATAATTACCCAGAATTAGTCCCTTAGAGTTCATTAATATAGTAGAGTGGTTCAAAAAGCGCGCCGGTTTTGTAACATCCGGTTCGGTTGACTACTATTTTTATCATTTTTGTTACCTATTACAACTCACGCATGCCATTATTGAGTGCTTTTTTGTTTATGTTGCTATGGAGCGCTACAATACCGAGCAAGGCGCTTTAATCGTGAAAACGTTTTAAACGGAGAATCCTCTCTTTTTAATATTGATGATCGAAGCTGTTTCCACTAACTTTTTTTTTTATAAGTCTACTAACTGTTGATTCAGTCGGTGTCCGAAAATCCCACAAAGTCGTCTGACAGTTGCCGCATAACTTTCTTCGTTTTCGCGTTGCACGGTAATTTACCCCTCCATGGCACTCCATAATAATAAATAGGTGTTATAAGAGATAACAGAAATGATAAAAACAGTGTTGTCAACAAATAATGGCGGGTGTTTCAAAACCGGCGTGCTTTTTGGATCACTATCTTCATTCGAAAGTTTATTTGAACTACTGGTGCTTTTAAATAGACAAAAACTTCACATTTAAAGTTTGATTATTTAGTTTTTAATGATTAAATTAATTAATTTAATTTAATTCCACGAATAGTATAATGAATGTATGTTTTATCGAACTAAAAAGTAAAATAATAGCAGGGATTTTATTTATTTAAATTGTTTTGTGTGCGTTCATTATATTGAAATTCATTTGCGTGTTTCGCTCTAACAAGAAATTAAACAAGATATAATAAAGTATTAGACTTTGAGAGCTTAAAGTATGGATATCTAGTGTTAGAATCGAAAATTTCATTCCTTAACGTGAAGTTTTCAAAGTAGGCCACCATACTTTGAATAATTTAAGAAATTTGATAAATTATTATTTTTTTTTTTTTGTATAATAATAATTTTATTGTTGTTTATAAATCAATTAGTATCATTTTATTGTTGATTTTTAGCGAATTTTCACTTGGAAAAGGAAAAAGAGAATGAGCGTTTACATTCATTTTGTCTCGGTAACTGTGAGTCTGACTGTATTTGCTGTTTATCTCTAATAACCCAGCTAATTATTTTTCAAACCATGGATATATGAATTAACCCTATGTGAAATATTTCACGGTAAAAACAGCCATAGCTATATAAATTAAAAGAATGATTTATCTGAGTTAATTGGCATCGTGCCACTGCGATCCAAAAACAAAATTAATTTTTTCTTTTATTTAATTTTCTATGAGAAATTATTTTTTTATATTTAGGAGTAATAATTTTTTTTTAATAGTCTATTATTATTATTATTATTTTGATGTTTTATATAGATTATGACAGCGATTCAAAAATAACAAAAAAGGGGGTCAGGATGGAAAAAAAGACAAAATATTTGAGGAAAAAAAAAATGATTTCTTAAACCAAAATAAGAAATATATATAATATAGAGTGAAAGATTCATCAATAAAAGGTGAAAGGTGAGATCCATGCCTGTAGATACATGCACTTTAAAATTTTTAAAGTTTTAATTTTTTTTTTCTAATTATTTAAAGACAAAATGTTTTTGATATAAATCAAGATTAAAAAATGGAAAAAATTTTGAGAAACGGTATTTCGGTTTGAATTTGGCTCATAAACGTTCCATTTTAATAAAAAAATTTCTTTCTTGTTTTAATATTTTGGGAGAGATAAAAATTATGACATAAATCAAGAGATCCAAGGGCTCTTAATTTTTTTCCTGCACAACGCTAGAATCACGTGACTCTCCTTAACCCTACACCTTTACTTCATATACATCTGACAAGAGTAATAAACAATTTCGTGAATAAATAATAATTCCACAAAATCGAATGTTTCCGGCTAAAACGGTAATTATTAACGTATATTTAGAGTTAATTATTTCATTGAATTTACATGTCAAAAAAAAAGAATCGTTAAAAATAAATTAAAAAAATAATAGTAATAATATTAGTATAATTATACTAATGCCCATCGTTCAATGAAAGAAGACAAATGATGATGAATACACTTATTTACATTTTTGAGATAAAATCAAGAAAAAAAATTGTGTGGAATTTCAAGCCTAGATGTTGAGAAGTGATAATATTTTGAAAATTATCTTATTTCCTAATTCAATTTATATGTCTAAATTACCAACAAAAAAAATCCTAACATTAATGAATTTGGAAATTCCGTTTTCATAAAATAAATTTAGGGCTTAATTAACGCCTCTTTGAATTTTATACATCAATAATTATGTTCAATTATCAGCTAACTCCCACCTTCCTCTCCTAAAATATATAAATATTTTTAATTATTTTACTGTTTGTCCTTTTCATAATATTGCTCTCAGAGAGTATAACATAATAGAATAACAGATGGAAGATAGAAACCAAACTTTCGTATTGTTTGTACAGTCAAAAGCGTAAAGCAAGGTTGACACATGTTTAGGTTTTTGCAAAGAGACAAGAATCGATCTGACCTTGAACTCAAGTAAATCCAGACATGTGTTAACTCCGAAAAAAACTGAAAAGTTTCCACCCTGAAACAAGTAAAAATGTTGAGATTTATGAACATTTTCGGTTCCTTTCAGATCCAGTGGAACAAGTAAATCCAGGCATGTGTAAACTTTACTTTAATGACTAAACAATTTATACACTTTTCAGTTTCAACTCTTAAAAATTTCTTTTATAAATTTAACTTTTATTTGGCGTATCAAATCAATGAATAAAGTGAAGGAATGTATCCGTTAAATAAATAAATTTTAATTCTTGAGACGATCTATTTTATAATTTAATAGAATATTCCAGTAAATCTGATTATGTTATATTAAATAAAGAAATCGATCGCCTCAAAAATTAATTATTTTAATCTGTCGTCAAATACATTCCTTCACTTTGTTCAATTTCTTTCTAATTCATAAAAAGTCGTTAGGTAATGTGTGTGGATTACGATCTAATTAAAATAATGAAATTTGGGTTTTTTTTTATTATCATAAGATAGAAAATTTCTTTTTTTTTAAAAAAAGTAAATTTTTTTTAGCCGAGAATGTTACATTTCTTTTCATAGATATAGATTTTAGATGAGTCTAAAGTAAAGATAATCCAAGGTCTAAACAAGTGAGATACCATATAACTTTTTCCTGATGTGGTTATCTCTCTTTTTGTGTTGGCCTTATCAGCTCCTAATTCAATCATGCCATTTTTGGGCAGAGAGTGAGAGTGATCGGGTAAGCGGTAATGTAAAGTAATAAGTAAAAGAAAAAGCAAAAAAAAAAAAAAAAAGAAATCCCTCTAAAAAATGGAGAAACAAAAGAAAACGGAGAAAAGAACTTGGAGAAGAAAATTGGACTTTTGTTTTTGTTTCCAAAGACAATTAATCAAGATCGAAAAAAGCAAGGATTCTGGCTTTACCAGGTCAGAATTCTCCCTCCACTTCTACCCCCGCCCACTCTTTAATAATATTTCATTTTATTTAATTGTTCTACATATTTTAATACGATGTTTATACAATAGAAAAAAATTGCTCATATTGGCCTGGCTTTAATCAGGCAGACAGATAGATGCTAAGCTGAAAATAATGTAGGTTCGTGGCTCACTTTCTTTAAGAGAAAAAATATATATCAATTTATATTGGTCCATGGAATAATATATAAATATATAATTTACTCACATTACGAAAAAAATTGGTAATCAAACCCATACCCCTCGCTTGGTAGGCGTAATGAAAGGAAAGGTGAGTGATGTGCTGTCGCACCAAATTTTTTGCGTTGGACCACATAGGTAGCCGTTCAATGTTCAAGCCAACAATTTATTCGAAAATTTCCTATGACTCGCACATTGCTAGTTTTCCGAAAAATTACTAGACAACCGGAATGCGCAAGCGACGTGCGCATGGCCCACTATATGCAAGCTTCTAAAAGAGCCTTTAAATTGTGAGTTCTACACTATTTTGCAGTGGAAAACGATTATTATATCTTAAGTATTATATAATTGATGATATGTACATCCAATTTAATCGATATCGATAAAGTAGTTTAAAAGAAAATCACAAAAAACCTAAAAATGTACAAGGGTAAAGTGGGCCCCAAATAATTTTGAGAGAGGGGATAAAGGTTAATACATTTCAAAGATTATTTAATAGATAATTATTGAATGAATTTTAATCAAAATCGTTAGAGCAAGTTTTGGGAAAATCGGAAAAAGCTAAAAAAAAGTGCAACCGACGATACCTAGTTTAAATATAAAATTTCAGTCTCGTACGTTATTTTTTTTTTTTTGAGAAATCTTGTCTAAAAACAGAAACACATACCGACAGACCATTTTGCTGGACCAATTTTTTTCAGACTCAGAGGACCTCAAAACGTGTTTTTCCGTTGAAATCTCGACATCAATTATTTTTGCGATCATATACAGGTAGGAGAAGATTAAGTTAGGTTGAGGTGGTTGCTGACCTCCATTGGGGAGACTCACTTAGGCCAGTAATGCCCCAGTGTGGTACCTCTTGGGCTTCTGGAGGTGAGATTATTTCTCACTTTCCTACCCCAGGAGGAGACTTCTGGCAAAGAAGGAAATAATTTTTTGCTGCAAGCCTAAAACTTAATTTCCAAACACACAGACAAAGTAACTAAAATAAAGGCGTTTTATTATATAGAAAAATCTATGAATATTTACTTTCTGGATTAATCCATAGAATAATTGATTCATTTTTAAAATAACAGGATAATATTTGTATTCGGTCTTTAGTAAGTAATTCCCTTTATTCTCTTGTCCCATTTAATTGATTATGATTTACATTAACATATTAGTTCGATTATAAAGGCTCGGCAAACGTAAACATTTTGAATATAGCCTACATATATTGTCATAAAAGGCAACAAACATTACATTTATACAGGTCTCTAAATGTAAAATTCCACTAACCCAAATGACAAATATTTTGATATTAGCATTAAATTTTAGAAAATTATTTTCTATAAATTTCTCGATTAACAAATACATTTTTTCCTAAAATAAATATAAATATAATATATCAATTGTTTTATTTTGAGAGGCGGTTTTGATGAACGGATTAAGACAGCGAAATTTCAAGCACTTAAGGCTCAAAAAGTTAATATAAATAAACCCTTAAATAACATCGTCATTAAATATCTAAAGAATTACGTATTTAATGAGACAAAATAATAGTATAGAAAAAGACAAAAAAAAAAAAATATTATTTTTAGTTATAAATAAGTAAAAAATCTGGTGTGAAAAATGTACATCAAACAACTTTCTCTTATCTAAGCCAGGTAAGGAAATCTGTCACAGTTTTTTCATCAAGCTCGCTAGGCAGTCAGCCAATTTAATCAATATTGATAAAGCAGTTTAAGAGAAAATCACAAAAAACCTTAAAAAAAAAGGGCCGATTTTATTTAAAAGCTTCGTGTAAGCAACCTAGGTTAAATATAAAATTTCGTTTTTGAGAAATCTTGTTCTACTATTATATTATATTAACTAATTTCAAAAATTAAAAAAAACACTAGCAATTTTTTTTTTTTGGATATGGAAGTATAAGGTCCAGCAGACCCATAGTGACCAGTGGTCACATGCAACCAGGAAGAATAGGAGAAGGAGAGAGTGGGGAATAATACCAAATATAAAAAAAAACTAATAAACGATAGTGTTAAAGCATCTTAATTTTGATGTTAATTTATTTTATTAAAATTTTAGCTCAAGCTGCTTTCATACCAGTCCGCTGATAAAATCAAATCGGCGTTTTACTAAAATATCCTAATTTATCTCCATTTTTAGGTCTCCATGAACATAGTTTTCCAAGAATGAAATAAATACATCAAATCAAAATAGACAGCAAATTTATCTGGTGAACAAGTCTCTTCTTGTAATTAGGAAAAATAATTTAAATCAAATGAAAAAATATCGTTGAGAAAAAAAATAAGGCCCTCGATCTATTTCTGGTTTGCCAATCCGGCCAGCGAACAAAAGAGTTTGGAGACCCTTGATCTAGAACTATTTCCATTGTTAATAACTATGGATCCAATGTGAGTTTGAATTCGCTGAACCTAAGAATATATTCATACATGAATTTAATAAATATAGGTAGATAACATATATACTAAAATTATAAATTAATATTAATTTGGCTTAAATGCCAAAAATACAAAAAATAAAAGAAAAGCGTTAATTAAAAAAAAATAATGTGCAAATCAGTTTATATATAAAATTTTATAAAAAAAAAAAAAAAAACAAAGATCGTAAGTGTTTATTTTGGTGGAATTGGTGTGCAGGCTCCCCGGGGTTCAAACCCGGGATCTCCAATATTTTAGTTTCGTATGATGTATTAACCAGATCCCCACCTCCAGATATCACCATTTAGTACAAGTAATGAGCACGTCATACAGCCCTGTAGAGCTGGAGATCCCGGGTTTGATCCCCATGAAGCCTGCGCGTCGATCCCATCCAAAATAAGACCTCATGATCTGTTTTAAAAAACGAGGGATAAATTAAGAAGTGCCATTAAAAGAATCGAAGAATATACAATTGAAAAATTTCGGAACCTGATAAAAGTAAAATTTTATGTCAAAAAGTCTGAAGATGATAAAAATTAAAGCCGGAACAATGCTTAAATCTTGGTAAAAAATAAATTCACATTAAAAAACACTCGGCAGAATTTCATTGACTATTTAATTAAAGTAAAAGCATTGCTTTTAACTTTCTCAGTAATTAAAAATGCCTTTAGCTTTTATGTATTTAAAATCTGAACATTGTTGGCAATTTATATAATAATATTTACTCACAAATTTATTATGAATAGTAATCTAAAAAAAAAAAAAAAAAACAATTTGAATATTACTAAATATTAATTAAAAAGTTATTATATTTTTTCATGTCTCGTCCCTTGGTGCAGAGGCAGAGATTTCGGCCCACGTACCAAAGGTCCCTGGTTCGCTTTCCGTTCCGAGCGACAAAAATTTATATTATATTGGCTACCAATTAATATAAATAAATAAGGACGGGTTGTAAATGGCCTCCGATGCCGAAAAAAACTTATTAAAAAAAATAAAACTTTCTTTAAAAAAAATATTTAATTATTTGAAGTTTGAGCGACGTATAAGGCAGATTGCATCAATAAAAACAAAGCTTAAAAAAATTAGAAACTTTAAAAACCACGAATGAAAAGTTTTTAATAATATTCGCCCACGCTTTTTTTTATTGTCATAAAACTTCACAAATATCCACAAAGTTATTTTCCTCTTTTTAGTACTATTTATATTTACTTTTATTTACTTTTAAGCGTAAGAATAAATTAAAACAAATTTTTCAGAGCTTCTCGGGTTGGCCATGAGAGGCGCGCAATCACTGCCAATCCTAATTTATCAATTTTGTATTTCTCTTTAAATTGGTTTTTTGGAAAGAATTAAACATTTTTTTTTCAAACAAAAGTTGTTCAAAATCATGAATAGAACAATTTTGTATATTGGTATTATTTCATTAAAGTTAACAGTTAAAGAGATATTTCGAATTGTCGGCTTTGAAGTTCAAATGAAATGCTCGTTCAAATTTTTGTCACGTTTTACTATTAATGTATTAATATCGGAAAATTTCATATCTCTAGATTATCGCTAGTGTTTTAAAAATTGATTACAAAATGTTCAGACAAAGCAAGTTAAATAAAAGCGTTTACTAATAATATTTCTATAAAACACTTATCTACTGATGCGTTGCGATTTATTGATCTTTTGTCTCCTTGAAAAAATAATAAATAAAGAATCAAAATTTCTTAGGATCCGATTATCTAGAGAAGCTCTTTAGTTGATGTTGTTCGGCGGATGAAACGAATATCTCCATCTCACGAGGGATTAGGTATTTCCTACCCCCCACCCCGCCTCCCCCTCTCCAATGGAGAGACTCAAATAATGATTTTTCCCTTATTGTATTTTTCTATAGCTTATGATAAAATTAATTGACATTTTTCTTAAATTTTGTTTATAACCAAAGAGGTGAAAATAGAAATTTTATTTACAAAATAAAATAATAATAAATAGCCGTGCTGCTTAATATTAAAGATATTTATTTCAAAAATACTCCATTTTAATTGTGTGAATGCCCTCGTTCTTTTTTAAATTTAAAATCTAGCATAGGCTGTTAATAACTATTCGAAGACCACTCGATGCCTTTCTCAAGAGAATTCGACTCTATTTTTTAATGACCAAATAGAGAGTTTCATATTTTAACACTAGACCTGAATAAGGAGGCGTTGTTTCTCCAAAAGGCCGGCTAATTGTAGTTTTTTTAATAATTATAGTAATTATCTCTATTTTCATTTAACTTATTTTTAAATATTGTGAGAGAAGCCCGCAAAAAATTATTGATGGAGTTATTTGAATGGAATTTCTACAAATGACAAACAATAAAAAATTTTATAAGCCCCCCCCCCCATCCAAAATGACTTGCCCCAATCCTCAATCCTGGCTACGCTCCTTCGAGGAGGATGAGGCGAATTCAGTTGCTGATGAGTCCACAAATAGCTCACGGTTCACTATTGCGTCATCTGCCCTTGAACGCTCGATGCGCTACGCTCTCTCTTCAATTCTTTTTATAGTTTTGCTAGCTTTAATAAATTTTGAGTAGCTAGAGCGCAGGAAGCCAGAATGGCTTATCAGCATTGTTTCGGGTCGCTCATCGCGCCCTTTATTATTACCTGGTTGACACGTTTATTTTAATTAAAACTTTCCTATCTACTCAAATATCAACAGCCATTAAAAAAGGATCTTCATTTATAAATTTTATTTTAAATACAATATAAGAGAGACACGTGTACTTTTATTTTTTTTTTAGATACACGCATTTTTACCTCAAAATAAATATTAGATCTATTTTAGTTTAAAATTTATGGATAAATTAAAAAAATAGGCAACTAAGTTCCACCACTTTTTTACACTATCGCTAACCATATCCTCTGGGAATATAAGATGGCCGCTCTCGCATGTCATGTTGATTTTTATTGTTATTTTTAGGTTATGATTAATTGAATTTAAAAAAGTCAAAGAGATTAAATAAAATTCCAGATTTTTCTTTTTTTTTTAAATTTTCCATGGTCATAATGCTTCCCCTTACTTTTATGTAATAATAGTGGGGGGGGGGGAAGTAAAAAAATCTTGTAACTATTTCAACGAATTCATCTTAAAAGAGACCAACCTGATCACGAATTCGAATATTATTAAGTCCCATGAGTCTCGCGAAATGGTCCGTGTGTGAACAATTCTTCTCAAAAACGGAAAAACGTGCGAGGCTGAAATTTTACATTTAAGCTAGGTACCGTCATCACATCGAAGCTTTTCAATAAAATCGGCCAAAGAGTTCTAATACTATACTTTTTTAGCTTTTTTTTATCCATTTTCTTAAAACTCGCTCCAACGATTTTGATTAAAATAAATTATTTATTAGATGCTCTTGGAAATGTATTAACCCTTATCTCCCTCAAAATTGTTTGGGGGCACTCTACTGATGTACTTTTTTAAATTTTTTTTTCGATTTTCTCTTAAACGGCTACCTAGAGGGCCTGAAGCAAAAATCTGGTGTGATAGCACATCTCTAGGCTTTCTTTATCTTAGTTAAGAGAAAGTAATGTGTTTAGTGACACTAGATTTTTTACTGATAGATAAAAATTTAAAAATTGAAAATAAAAATTCCTAAAAACAATAAAATAATAATAAGTTTAATGATAGAAACCAAATTTTAAGTTCGAATGAACGGTGGCCACGGGCAGAGGTCAGCTTAATTATGCAAAATCATGCTAGTATGAATAAATAAATAATAAATAAAAAAATTGAATCTTTAATCTCTTATGGATCAAACGAAAATTATTTATTTATTAAATAATTCAAATAGCATTTTAATATTCTTTGTCTTTCTTCTTTCTCTCTCTCTTTCTCTTTCTCTCTCGCTGCTCTTTTTTTTTTTAAGAAACATATCTAATCATATTTTTATAAATTATGTAGATTAAGCCGAGGGGTTTACGATGTTGGAAGGGCGCTGCAAGACGAGACGCAGCCGCAAGAAAATAATATGGCAAATTAATTTAATTTGCGTTCATTCTAAACAAAATTCTCACGGCTTCGCAGTTGTTTTGGTCTTCATCAGGACAATTTTAATTTAGATCTATCCAACTAAGCCATTCATTAGCATAATTAATCTTCGGGTCGTTAAATTTAATGGCGGCGATTTAAGATCGCGCAAGGTAAGTTTTCGTTTTTACTTTCTTCTAACACACCAAGCTTGTATTTAGTAATCGTGTAAAAGGGGCAGAGGCGTTCCCACCTTCCCGGGTTGCAACTAAATTAATTATAATAATAAGAAGAATTTTTTAAATTTTAAATAACTTAACGAAATTTAGAATTTTCACGTGAATGTAAAATTTATTAAGTTTTTTTTTTTTTTTTAATACAATTTACAATGTACAAAAAATTTAATTAATTGTCAACTTCATTCGTGACAGGTCACAGAAAAAATTAAATAATTAATTAAAGAATAATAAATATATAATTTTCTGCAATGACGGGTATAAAAACCAAATATCGAAATAAATTCAAATTGGAACGAGACCTTGGCACGCAGATTCAGAAACCACCAAACCAGAATTTCCAGAAATGCAAGCGCAATGTAATAAAAATAATGTGTAATAATACCTCGATTGTTACGACATAAGGCTTATTTCCTCTTTATAATACTTCCCTCAATAGATTTCTGCTCAATCATGTGGGCGTACGCGGTCAAAAAAGTTTGGAGACCACTTTAAAGAACAGAGGCAACAATCAACTCAGTCCTACCCATAATGCTACTCCTAGTTTTATATTTGCTAACCCTCTCCTCCCCACAGAATTCATTTTTAGATAATTTTCAATAACTTCAATAAAATATTTTACAAAAGTATATTTGAATATACGTTAAAATATTGTAATAAATGTACTTCTTTATTTCCTAAATTCCATCCCTCTTTTATAGGTCGCGGTCCAGAAAAAATTCGGTCCGTGCCACTTTATAGAAATAATATCCCTATATTAATTAATCATCATTGGAAAAAAATTTTATATTTTTTACCTAGTGTAGATAGAAAATAATCTCGCATCTATTTATTAAAATTTTTTTTATCTCTTTAGCCCTTCTCCATGCTTGAGATGATTTCTCTCCTTTTTTGCCCTTTCATCTATTAAAACACTCTCATCTATTATAAAACACCAATAAGTTTTTCCTTTCGATATTTAAAAATATTCATTGATTATTTATTTATTAAAAAATATATATTTTCTAAATGGCAATACGGGCCATGTATTTGAGAGTCGTAATGGACAGTTGCTGCTCTCTAGCGACCAAATTCAAAAGTTAAGTTTCATATTGATGCCACAAGTTGGCAGCACCAATCAGAGAAAACCATCATTAAAACAATTCACATTTATTTATCACACTAATATGCACACTCTTAATCGAGGTAAATAGGAGGGAGGACAGGAGGACTAGGGCCACTCAGAATAATATTTACAATCTCTCAAGAAAGAATAGAAAATTCGAAGGTCAAATACCACTATAAAAATTGTAAAAAACTCAATATACAGTATATTAAAATTATATTTTTAATATTATATTGATTATAAAGTAAAAAATAAATAGTAATGCCAAGTCCTTATATCGAACATATAATAAAATAAAAATGTCCATTATTAAATTGTATCTATTGTTAATTAAAAAAAGGGGTATTTATTAAATTTGAAATTTAATTTAACTTTTAATTAGGAGTATCAGCTATATGATTTAAATTAGCTAGAATATGTATTCATAAATAAAAAAAATCTGTCATATATTTTTGTTTCCATATGAACATTTCAAAAGTATATATGATATAATAATTTGAAATAAAATCGATTTTTATTCAGTTTGAATTGCCACCCACGAAGCGTGTTAGTTGTCGTTATCTCCGTGCGATGTCACCTCTTTCTATTTTCTCTCCGTTTCTGTCTGATTATTGTAATAAAACGTGTACATAAAATAGAGAACAAAAATATATCCTTACTTGAATTAAGATATTCATACCAACATATAATTAGCAAAAAAAAAAAAAAAAAAAAATAATTAAGATAATAAATTTATAAATAAGCGATTAATACTCATACGAAAGTCTCTTTATTTTCAGCAATTTTATATTAATCTGAGGAGATGGTTTTCAGATACCTAGTGACATCTCGTTCACCACAATTAAAATACATTAAGAGTTCACTCGTCTTGATTCTTTTTTAAGCCTTTTACTTTCTCTCGCCTATATATGTATTATATAGTGTGAAAGAAGTGCGATCGTAAAAAAATCCATGTCTGGATTTTAACGAAAATACACGTTTTGAGTCTAAAAAAATGAGTCTTGCAAAATGGTGTGTATATGTGTGTGTGAACTCTTAATTATGGAAAAAGTACTGAGATTTATTGAAGGAGTGCCGCCATATATCTGGAAACCAATAAAATTGCTGAAAATAAAGAGATTTTTCCTTCACATAAATATTAGGTAATTGTTTTTCATTATCGGTAGTTAAAATTTTGTAATTTTTAACTTTTGAATGTTAGTGTTCTATTTTGTAAAAAAATCTGTTCACTGTACAACCAACTTGAATTTATTTTGTATAATAAATGTCATTTTCATGCCTCGCACTTAGTTTTCCGAAAGATGATTAGCCAGCTGCGCAAGCGTGGTGCGCGTGGCCATCATGTTCAAGCTTGTAGAGGAGCCTTTAAATTGACGGCCACACACCATTTTGAGGTGAAAAATTATTAATACTTCTTTAAAATTTTTTAATTTATTCTATGTACAGCCAATTTAATCAAAATTGTTTGAATGGTTTAAGAGAAAATCACAAAAAAACTAAAAAAGTACAAGAGTAAAGTGGGCTCCAATAAATGTTGAGGCGGATAAGCGTTAATACATTTCAAAGATGATCTAATAAATAATTGTTTTATGAATTTTAATCAAAATTGTTAGATTGAATTTTGAGAAAATCGAAAAAATAAAAATAAAAAACTAAAAAAGTACATTATCAAAGTACTAGTACCCGTTGGCCGATTTTTTTTCCAAAAGTCTAAAAAGAATTAGAACCACTGTTCTAATGCACTTATTTCAACTTAGAGGGCGTAATATTGATTTAGAAGATTTCAGTATTTTGCTCACTTGAAAAAGTTATTATATGTTATTTCCAAAAATGTCCTGAATATATCTGACCGACGTTTGATTTAAATTAATTTTTATATTTCAGAACAAGTTCCCTGAGTGTTAACGCCAGTTTTGTCCCACAAAAATAAAATTGTTAGTAAACCTAAGTAGCTTCATCAAACTTATGCAAAGCCGGCTTGAATAAAATTAGTCTTTGTGTAAAATTTGCAGAAGGGGTTTCATTTCCTCTTATTGGATTAATTAATTCTCTCTCTAAATCTAAATCATTGAAAGCTTAGTACTTGGAACTTGATTTTTTTTCATTTCATTAAAGCATAAGGATCGAGGCCACCGGGATCTTTTGTTTACCCTGGGAGCTTAATCTGTATGGAGACACGCAGCCCTTCTTGGCTGAAATGAGAGAGGTTTCATCTCTGAGCCTCAAGTCAAGATATTAGATAGAAGGGAACGTAAATATTTTAAAGACCATTTGAAAAACTCTAAACTTAAATTAAATCGTTACGATTTTAAGGAATCGACGTTTCTAAATCGGCCTTCGTTTAAAAAAATACTTATAAGGTGAAATATATAGTTTCTACTTGGTTTTCATTAATTTCTAATTTTAATTTATTTAAAACTTTTTCTTAATCGACAAGCCGGTCCGTCGCACAGCCTGAAGTTGATAGGACAGGGGAGAAACTAGTAGAAAGGAATAGAATAAATAAATACCAATCGCCTTGCACCTACTCACAATGTGAGCTCCAGAGGAAGTCTAAATAAATACACCATGAGTTATAGCAATTAGGTTGTTTTTGATTACTCCATTCCACAAAAAAAAAAAAGGAAAGTTTTCACACATGAAAAAATCCTTATGTCCGTTAATATAGACGAATATGATGGTCATAATGCCAGATATGCATTTTTTATTCATATTTTTACGTATTTTAATGAATTTTGATATTTAGTGAAAAACAAACTTTTGCGATCATTTAAAATCGTCCAAAATTATATAATTTTAGTTAATTTCAATGTAAATTCAATGCAAATGAGACAAGTGGGTTGAAACTGCAGTAGCCCGCCAACTCAGCCTCAGCAGCGCTCCTTCCTTCGCTCAAACTCTTGAAGTGGCGGGAATACGAAATTTAAATATAAATATGTTTTTGTAAGAAATGTGACGTATGAAAAAATAACTAATAGAGCAAAAATAAAGTAGAATTATGAAACATTAGAATATTAAAATGTTAAAATGTGCATAAAATCCGCATATGATATGATCTGACAATATGAACATCACAATTCGTCTAGATTTGGTTTATACTTTCTCGGATTTATGGATTTTTTCATGTTTGAAAAACTAACATTTTTTTGTGGCACGATGTTACTAGAAGGTATTCATCCCATATAGGAGGGAACCCCTAAACTACGGTCCGAGAGCTGCTTTCACACAGGGCACAAATAAAATCAGAACGTCTATTATACTAAAACACCTTAATTTATCTCCACTTTTGGGACTCTAAGAATATACTTTTCTGAGAATGAGATATATCCAATTTACCTGATGAACAAGTCCCTTCCTCTATTAATTATAATTATTAATTTATAGTATTATTATAAATGAAGAAAATAATTTAAAAGATAAGAAGTAATTAGGTTGATCAAAAATGCAACCTATTTCTGCTTAACCAATCAGGTCCGCAGACAATAAAGTTTGGAGACCCCTGACACGTGGAATGGATTTTTCGATTAATTGCTCTAGAGGAGGCCTGAAAATTCATTTGCGAGTTAGTCATTTGGAATACTTGCCTTTCAGCAAGTGAACGAATTTCTGTAAATTCTTTTCTTCTTTCTTTGCATTATACCATCATATAAAATCAAATGCGAATGAAAGAAGAAACAAGCCGGCCCGCCACACAGCCTGACGCTTGATACGGGAGGAAGGAAGACTGACAACTAGGGGTAGAATAAATGCCAATCTTAGTTCGTGTAACTCGTAGTCACCATCCACGCACTCATGAGATATGAGTCCCTGACTATTAAATTTGCTATTCGCTCGAAATCTTAATTCTAATTGCCTCCTGAAGCTGCTTAAAATGTATTAATCGCAACTTCATTCGCAGAGGTTCAATTAGATCAGGTCTAGTTGGCACGTTTGCCGATAAAAGCGAGTTGGTTTTTTTTTTCTCCCTCTGTCATTTTGTAGTTGCATCATTTTTCATTTCCCCGTTTCAAGTTTCAGCTACTTTGTCTGAAACGGCCTCGATTCTTTACTTATTAAACTTCTCATTAAGCAAAAAAGTGAGCTGCGATGTCAGCCTCCAGATCCTCGGGGCTTTGTAACGAACATGACTGATGACTGTCTTCAATGGCTGAGAAAAATTACACGGCTCGGAAAAATGATCGGAAAAACAAGAGAGCCCTTGGACTGGGACCAGAGGGGGTGCAGGGGGTGGGCCATTTCCGAATCATATTTCATTTTTATTTGCATCCCAGCGTATAAGAAAATCAAAAGCCACTCAAGGCCCTCTATAAATATATAAGAGCGGAAAATGGTATTTATATTTACACCTAAATGAATAATTTATGAGAGAGGCGCCATTTTATGCCTGACTAGTTTGATCTGGATTTTTTTGTTTCGGGTTCGGCATAAAAATCAGGCCTGCCGCTTCGTGAGAGGGAGAGAACGAACTGCTAAAATAAGTGCCAGCCTTAGCTCGGGTAAATCGTGGTCACGATCAAGGCCGGATCCGACATGAAGCGGGTAAAGCAGAGGAGGCCCCACCTTAAAAAATTATCAAATATCTCACGTTTATTAATTGGCGCGAAATAGTTCTATTTTTATTTTTGTAAACACCAAGATTATTTAAAAAAAAAAAACATTTTATCATTAAATCATGCTAAAAAAAATAACTTATTTGTTTGAATACTTTTATATAAAAAATATGGTGTGACTAAACGAACATCACACTACCTTCTCTTACCTAAGGTATGAAAACTGAGTGATGTGCTGTCACACCAGATTTTTGCGTCGGGCCCCCTAGGTAGGGGTTCACCCTACAGCCAGTTTAATCAATAGGGTTAGTTTAAGGGTAAATCTAAAAAATCCCAAAACGTAAAAGCGAAGTTGACGATTTGAGGGGGTTAAGGGTTAATAAATTTCAAAGAGCATCTAATAATTGCGAAATTTGAGAAAATCGAAAAAAACTAAAAAAGTACATCTGTTAAGTGCTAGCAGCCGTTGGTCGATTTTTAGTCAAAAGCCTCAAAATGCAAGCGACGAGAGCACATAGCTTAAATATAAAATTTCAGCCTCGAGCGTTTTTGAGATATCTTGTCACACGTAGACAGAAAGACTATTTTTTAGACTCAGGGGCCGCAAAATTTGTATTTCCGTTGATATCTCGACAGTGATTTTTTTCCCGATCGCTCACTTATATATTCCATATTATAAAAAAGAGAAAGTAAAACCAAATTATAAAATATTAAAATTGTAAATTTCACAAATAAATATTTTATTAAATGTTATAGTAGTTTTAGTTTAGGTAAGGAAATTTGTTTTGCTCGCTAATATTTGTTGTATTACTGTTCAATGATTTCTGTTTAAATTTTCCGTTCTATGTAACTTTTGCATATAGAGTATGTCCTGATAATAAAAATGTACACAAAAAATTTTAATTTTTCTCCCTAATCTAAGTGATACTCAAAAATGCAAAATAATAATTTCAAAAAGAAAGTGAAACCCCGGCTTCAGGCCTGCCAAGATGTAGATCCGGCCCTGGTGCCATTCACCTATGTGATATAACATAACATACACCAAATATTTTGCTTTTAGGTTATATTGGCAAGCCTCATAAATCAAAAACGCCTTGAATTACTTGGTTAGTCAACGCAACTCCCAAATAAGCGTTGTTAATAGTAATATAACACAAAGGCAAAGTGACAGCTTCAATTCTCTTTGGATACGGTATAACGTACTCGTTATAAAGAGGAATGAACACTCGCAGTAGGTGACAGACAGCGGGGCAATTGCCCCTCTTTGGGGTCTTCTCACAGGGGAAAAATTAAATAATGATTTGTTATAACTATTAAGAATATTTTATAGAATAAGTTATTAATTTATTTCAATATTTTTATAATAAATTATCAAATAAAATAAATATTTTAAAAAATAAGCTATTTTGTCAGCCCCGCCCCCCGTCATGTGGGTATAGGTGAGGGGTAAAGGGGGTAATTACCCCCTCTCCCTGACATTGAAGAAAAAAATTTTCTTTTTACACTTTTACCAGAAAAAATTGTTGAATATCATTAGAAGGCTGCAAAGTAGTTAGTTTACGTCTGAACATGCAAATTGTCAGTTGCTAATGAGTACAGAAATTATATCATATAAAAAAAGCAAATATTATTGTTAAGATATTCTACCCAATTTTGACCCTCCCCCCTCCCAAATTATATATTTTTTTTTTAACAAAGAGTATTTTTGGTGGAATTGGATCGCAGGCTCCTCGATCCCAACCTTTTCGTGGTGGCGTTGGCTTCCAAATTTTAGTTTCGCCTGTGCCCCTGCATCATAATAATTTTTAATTTATTCATACTAATCAAGTAAAATAATTAAATAAAAAGCATATAGCAAATATATATATTTGTTTTAAAATTGGATTAGATGAGATTTTTTAGTTGCCGCCCTTAGGCAATTGCCTCATCCTAAAACATTTAAACGTTAAATTTGTTTTTTATTTAAAAATAATAAAAAGAAAGAATATCGAATTAGAGTGGGAAAATTGAACTGGGTGGGAACCCCCGAACCGAAATAAAAAAGAAGTGTAGATAAAATTTCATGAATACTTTATATAAGGGATGTTTTTGATAAGAATAGAATTATACTCTGTAATAAATTTATAAGTATTTTCAAATTTTTTTGCAAGCTAAAAGGTTGAGAACCCGAAAATATTAAGTATTTTCTATTCCCCTGGCTCGTTTTGAAGAATTCCGATAGGGCTCAACTTTGTGCCCAGTTACATTTGAACCTTATAATATAGTCAAGCGAAAGTTTGGAATTCAGGAGTGAGAAAATTTTCTCCAGCAATTCGCCAGCATAATTTATGCAAAGGGGAATTTAACGTGTTAAATTAATTAAACGATTATAGATAATTATTTTAAATAATTTATCAGCCTTTCCTTCCTTTCTTTCTTTCTCCGTCTTTTTTTTTTACTGTTTTCCTCTGCGAATTAATTAAATAATAAAATTCAAATGAGTTTAAACTTTTTTTTTATTACAAATCTATTTCTAATTAAAATCCCTTTTTATCCAAAAGGAGGCTGAAATCCGCTTACCTGGAGCTGGGAGCAGATTTGGAACAAATCGACCAGAATATCGGAATTTTTGGCGCTTTTGAGGCATTATTTTATATTGCAAGTACGTAACTTACCAATTACCGGTGGAATGTTTTCATCAGTGGCGGATGAAGTTCTTGCATATATTCTGATACAGGATATTTGAAGAGTACAAAATTTTTTAAATTTAAATCTGGGATAGCCTAGAGGTGATTGATGTAAATGAAAATAAATTCCTCATGGAGATAATTATGAAGCCTTTCAACTTCAACTAGTCGACGTTTCGAAGATCCAACGTCTACATATTCAAGACTAGCGAGCTATTAAAATATGAATAATCCCATTGCATTAGAAAAAATTTGTGTCTACTCCAAGTGAATTGAAGGAGTCGTTGAAGGTTTAATAAAGGGCATCTCCATGAGAAATTTATTTTCATCTATAAAATTTTTTTATTATTTATTTCTAATTAAAAAAAAATCCTATTCAAAAAATTGCACTAACTAGTACACAGTCGAGAGATGAATTGTACTTTGCTTGCCATGTTTTGGGATAGGCATAAAAAATTACAGAAGCGTACGAAAGAAACAAGCAGGGCCGTCGCACAGCCTGATGCTCGATGAAGATAGATGAAATAGGTAGTAAAAGAAATGTGAGTCGTAGCTCGATTAACTCTTGGTAATCATCTATGTACTCGCATGATGTGAGTCACCTAAGGTACCTAAATAATAAAATAAGTTTTTTTTTTTATATTTTAGTTCAAATTCCGGAATATCTAGCCATGTGTTTCAGCTGCCTAGGGCGTAGGATTTTGAAAGTGGGAATGTCGCTTTTTAACTCTTTTAAGTATGAGAAATGATGAAATATATTATAATCCGACGCTACAATGTTGCCTGTGAAGAATAATATCTCATATAGAAGGGCAGGAGTCAAAAAATAAGAAGCCTTATTGATTTAATGGTTAAGACAATCCCCTGTATATTTTTCATTATAATTGTAATATTATCCACATGTTGTACATGTCTAAGACTAACTTTATGCAAAATAAGTTGATCCATGCACTGAAAAAGAGAATAAATTTGTCTCCGCGATCAACATACATATAAAGGATTCTTATTTTTTGGCTGATCCTGTCCTATATAAGATTTTATTTTATAAGTCTATTTAATTTGAGTACTAATAAATTTTCGTTTATATAAACACATTCATTTGATCTTTTTCGAAATATTATCTTAAATACAATAATTGGTTAATTATGGATCAAATGAACGCAAAGTGCTTTTTTTTTAAATTTTTATTGGTTGTTGACCAGATTAAATACAAATAGAAATAATTAAAAATCTTAAGACACACAGCTTGTTCTTAACCATGTCTAAGTACTATCCCCCTCAAAATAATTGGACAAACTGTTACTTTAGTTTCGTTTTATAGGATAATTAGGAGAGCTACATAAAATTCAAAATAATCAAATTTCCTAATGTTTTACTTATTATTAAATTTAATATTTTCAGATTTCATGTAGGTCTTCTAATTATCCATTAAGACGAAACCAAGATACAGGTTGCTTTTAAGAGAGAGAGTACAAGCGTATATAAAAAACTTTCAAGTAAATTTAAGTATTTTTTTTCTTAAAAACTTTTCGCAATTGTGAATATAAAGAACTTTTCTTTTATTTAATCATTTGGACGGCAGATCTTAATATGTCTACCTATGTGAGGAAGGGTAACGGAATCCAGGAAAAACACTAAATATATAAGTGTTACAAATTATATACAATTTTCCTTCGGTTAATGCGAGTCTCAGTTAGGGCGCTAAAGTTATTTTTTCTCTAAGAATAAAAGCATTCAAACATCTAGCATTTATTTTCCAATATTTTCTAACCAGTTTGATACGTTATTAGTGTAATTTAAAAGAAAAATTTGTAAGGATTAATTACAGTTTTCCCATAATTTAAGTATATTAAATTAATTGCAAGACTAATCGAGGGGTAACTGTATTTTATTTATTCTCCCTCTCAGAACTCTGATTTCGCGAAAACTTCTCCTCACTGAGGAAGACTAGAAGCGTTAGCGGTCGAAAGCAGAGGAAAATAAATCAAATATATAATTTGTAACATTTATATAATTTTTGTTTTACTATACTGAAAAGGTATATATTGCTTATATATTACAGTCCAAGGTAAGTGTAACATATCTATGAGAGGTTTCAAATTTTTTTAAGTTATAACTATATTTGAGTAATTTTATGAATGCATTCGCTCAAGGCCTAAAAAAGTAGGAATTTCTAATCAATGGACTGTGATAAAAAAATTGGCCTTTGGTGACCAGTATTTTTTAATAAAAAAAAAAAAAATCGTTTAGAAATTCAAATAAAACATTGGAAATATTGTTTAGAAGGATGCAGTGAGCGTTAACCCTCTGATTGATAATTATACCCATTCATCTGTGTCCTAATTTTGTTTTATTGATACATCTGTAGATTGGAAATTCAACTGTATATAAATGATCATAGAATTTATTTTCATTTTGCAAATTTTTTATTTTCTAAAATTTTTAAATTCCTACTACAGGAAGGATAAATAATTTGATAAGTAATATATTTAAAATTATTTTTTGATATAAAAAAATGCTTGTTATATCATAAATATAATACAAAAAATATTTATATATTAAATAAAAGAGAACATACCTTAAAATAAATAAAAATATTCTTACATATTACTAATACCTTAAGTTAGGCTAATTATCCTTACAATAAGGCCTAAGATATGTAAAGTAAATATAATAAATAAATAGTATTTCTATCATCATCCCACTTTTTTTTTAAACATTTCTTAACAAAATAATTTCATTGAGATGAGGGTTGTTAATGTATATTAATTTGTATTGAATCAAATATTATTAATAATTATTTAAATAATATTGATATACGTAATAATTACATTATTTTATTTAAAAAATAAAATATGAGTCGATATTATTTTATTAGAATAAATAAAAAAAACACTTTCAATGAAGTGGGAGATGCAATAACTTCATACTTAGGGTAAAATACACTTTAAAAAAAGCTGATTATCTTTGATTTTATTCATATATGCTCTTAGTTGCATAAACCATTAACACATGCAAATATAAATAAGAATATATTTTATATACTAATATAACTATATCAATATAATTTTTATAAAAGAAAATTTAATTAGTTTTTCTCTAACAAAAAAGTGATATACACAGAAACATTTTTCTTAATTCTAAATAGTTGAATATTTATATTAGAGTAAAAAAAGAGAAGAAAGTATGGGGGAGGGAGGATGGAATTAAACAGATTATTTACAAAATAAGGATTTGTAATGAAAAACACTTTTAAAAACTTGGAGTGGGATTTTCAAGTATAACGAATAAAAGAATTTTAAGTTCAAATTGGAGACTTTAAATAAGGATTCCTAAGAAAAAGACCATATTAGTATTATTTTGATTAATGGTAAGTAAAATTTAAGGTAAACTACGAAAATTTGACGCTATTGAGGAGAAATAATAATTTAGCTAATGGTTAAATGAGGGGAGGGGGGGGGAGAGAGAGAAATTACAAAGAAAGCGGTAATTTTTTAGATTTGGCTTTTGAAGAGGAAATACCTGGTAAAAGTGGTGAATTTGGTTGGTTTGACTGTTGCAAAAAACTAGGTGGAAGAATATGAGAATGTGATAAATTTAAGTGTTGAGAAGAAGTTGAGAATTCGATTGATTTAACTGTTCCGAAGCAGTAAAAGGAAGGATTTAAGATTTAGGTTGGTTTGGGTGTTGAGGAGAACTAAGTGAAAGATGTTGGGAATTTGGTTGGTTAGGGAGTTGATAACTAGGGGGAGGAAGTAGTGAATTTATTTGATTTGCCTGTTGAGAAGATCTAGGGCGTAGGATTTGAGGATTTGGTTGGTTTCGGAGTTGAGAACTAGAGGGAAGAGGTAGTGAATTTGCCTGATGAGAAGATCTAGGGCGTAGAAGTGGAGAATTTGGTTGGTTTGACTGTTGCAAAAAGCTAGGTGGAAGAATATGAGAATTTGATAAGTTTAAGTGTTGAGGAGAACTAAATGGAAGAGGTTGAGAATTCGATTGATTTAACTGTTGCGAAGCAGTAGAGGGAAGGATTTGAGATTTAGGTTGGTTTGGGTGTTGAGGAGAACTAAGTGAAAGGAGTTGGGAATTGGGTTGGTTAGGGAGTTGATAACTAGGTGGAGGAGGCAGTGAATTTAGTTGATTTGCCTGATGAGATGATCTAGGGCG
>JAAAKE020100243.1:26873-39593 GCA_010014785.2 Anisolabis maritima
GGTTTGACTGTTGCAAAAAGCTAGGTGGAAGAATATGAGAATTTGATAAGTTTAAGTGTTGAGGAGAACTAAATGGAAGAAGTTGAGAATTTGATTGATTTAACTGTTGCGAAGCAGTAAAGGGAAGGATGTGAGATTTAGGTTGGTTTGGGTGTTGAGGAGAACTAAGTGAAAGGAATTGGGAATTTGGTTGGTTAGGGAGTTGATAACTAGGGGGAGGAGGAAGTGAATTTAGTTGATTTCCCTGATGAGAATATCTAGGGCGTAGAAGTTGAGAATTTGCTTGGTTTAAGAGTTGAGAACTAGGGGGAGGAGCTAGTGAATTTAATTGATTTGGCTGATGAAAAGATCTAAGGGGTATAAGTTGAGAATTTGGTTGGTTTGGAAATTGAGAACTAGGCGGAAGAAGAAAAGAATTTAGTTGACTTAGCTGACGAGAAGTGGGTAGATGTTGAGAATTTGGTTGATTTGCCAGTTGATAACTAGAGGGAAGGGGTCGATAATTTTGATTTTGCTGATGAGAAGGTCTAGGAAGTAGAAGTTGAGAATTTGGTTGATTTGACTGTTGAATGGAATTAATTGAAGGTGAGTAATTACTTAGATTTGGTAGCCAAGGGATATTCTGCGTAGAACCAAGATAATTTATTTCTTTAGCTTGGTGAGAAATATTAATTGAAGAATTGTGATTATTTATTTGGTTTGCCGGGTGAGAGGAATTAATCGTTGAAGGGAAATAATTAAATTGGTTCACATTCTGAGGGAGAGTGAGGAGCGAAGAATTATAATTTGGGGGCTCTGGGGGTTCGGGAAAATCAATGGGAAATGAGGAAGAATTTCCATGATTCTGTTGTTGAAAATTATTAATACAAGTATGCTGATAACTTATTTGGTTTTGTTGTTGATAGATACTATTAGGAATATAATTTGTAAGATACGGTGGAATATTAATCGGAATTTGGGGCAAATTTGTTTCATTTCGTTGAAGATTAGAAGTAAGTGAAAAATTATTTGTTTGTTGAAGTGGATTATAAATATAAGAACAAAGAGAATTCGTTATATTTTTCTGTTGAGAGGAAATGCAGGATCTAGGGAAAAAATTATTTTGATTTAGCGATCGAGGCGAAGTATTTGGAGTAAGGGGAAAATTCGATAAATTTGATGAGTTAATTGAAGTAGGTAGAAAATTTTGTTGAATTGGATGTAGAGGTGAGTTGGTAGGTGTAGGAAGAACATTCATTAGATTTGACTGTTGAAAGGAGTTGTTTGGAGAAGGTAGCAAATTTTGTTGATTTAGCTGTTGAGAGGAATTATTTTCATTATTTATGTTCTGTTTTTCGAGTTTCGTTTCCCCTGTTGTTTGGCATTGTAAATTTTCAGAGTTTGTTTTCTCTTTTGGCAGTATAAGTGGACAATGAGAAGTTTTTAAAAGTGCTTTTTTTTTAATTGATTGCTTTTGATCAATATTTGTTTGTGATTGTGATTGTTCCACAAGATTTTGAACATTTTGTGAATTTCTTTTAGGAACAAGAGTCTGAGTCTTAGGAAACTGTAAATCTTTTACTGTTTGTGGAGTTTCCTGCAATTGATCCTTTTTAACTTGCAATTTTGTGGTAGTTGTGGTTATAGGAGCATTATCTAAATTCCGAACATTTACAAGTTTTTTTAAAGGTTGTTTTTTGGGATCTAGGACCTTAGATTGTAAATCGACATCTTGTGTTTTTTGCGAAGCAACGCCTCCAATTTTTAATAATTCATTTGAGGGCCCTTTAAATGTTATTTTTTGAGATTCGTCTTGGATTGACTGTGAGTTTGTATTTAATACATTTATAGGCGATTGTGTATCATTTGTTTGTATTTCAAGACCTTGTAGAAAATTTTTTTTTGAATCTTGTTGAGTTTTATTATTTTTTGTTTTTAGAAGTATTGATCGTTGTAGAGAAATTGTATTTTTTGAGGTTTTTTTTGATTGATTTTTTTTTAAATTTGGACAAATAGGATATACATTTTTGAAAATAATTTTATCATTAAAATTGTTAACATTTAACTCTCTGTTTGTATTTTCTATAAACGTAGTCTCCATTTGTACATTTTCTAAAGATGAGGCAGTATTATCAATTTGTAAATTTTGGGGAATAAAAACAGGAGTATAGCTTTTTCTTCGATGTTTTACTTTATCATTAATTTTATCTTTATTTTGTAATAAGTAATTGTCATATTGTAAATTTTGTTTTTTATATGTAGTTTTTAAAGAGAGACAAGAAGCATTTTTATTTTGTTTATTTGTTAGAGTATGTTGAGGAATTTTAGAAATATTTTTTGATTTTGTAAGATTCTTTAGAGACACTCTATCATTAATTAGTGAGCCTGGATTATTTTCATATTTCAAATCCTGTTTTGTTTCCAATTTATTTGTTTTTGGAATAGCTGAAAAATTTAAAAGTGATTTAGACAAGCATGGCGTAACGGGTGATGAAGTATCATTACATTTATATTTATCATTACTTTTATATGTTCGTTTTGCTTTTTTCGTCATTTGTTTTTTTTTATTCTGTGGAGGATTATTTCTTTTCCTACTCTCTTGTACCTGTGAAGAAGGTTGAATTCTGAAAAATAAAAATAAAATTAAAAATATAATTTATTATTAAATATAATATTATAGTATATACTAGAATATAAGTTTAGAATTAAAAGTAAAAAATTTGGCGATAAAAGACTTCGATTTGTACACTCGTTCAAGAAAACGCAATTTTTTGATTGGATGCAAGTACAGTTTAGCTAAAGGTAATATAATTTTTCAAAAACAAAACGTTATCTTACAAAAAATAGATATATTTACCATAAATAAACTTTATTTTATAAAACAAACAAAATAAAAGTGAATTTTTAGGTAAGTTTTTTAGGGAGTTTTTTGCTTTCAACTTATACGACCGAAATTAAAAAAATATATGTTAAAATCAAACCTCATCGAACTTATAAGCCAGTATGTATAGTAAAATTTTAGGAATATGTGGACATAATTGATATCACCCGGAAATTTTCCAAAAGACAATCCAAGTCAGACAGGTGGGAGGGCGTCTCTCCTCATACATCACAAGCAATGATAGGATTCCTTCCATTACCTCTAAAAAAGTCCTTTCCTGCCTCATCTCTTGTTTTTTTTTTTTTTTTTAATATATTCATTATAACATTGCTCACCCTAACATCAGCGCTCCGGCCCCAACCAAGAATGAGGACCTAAAGTTGGCAAAATTTCTCCAACGATTAAACAAAATAATAATAATTTAGCAAAATTCAAAACGGAAAGAAAATTTTGGTTTCATTAACATCTCTCTCATCTCTAATGTTTCCAATTTGGGTGCCCTTAATTTTTCCAAATATATTAATACTTACTTGGGACTTGATTTTTCATGACAATCAATAACCACACAATCGGAATCCGAGTCACTTAATTTAATGTTTAATTCATCAAAAATTTCTCTGAAAAAAAAAAAATATATATTTTAATAAAAGTCAAAGTGTTTCTTATTTTATTAAATACTCATACTTTCATTAATTTTTGTAGCTAGAAAAAAAATCTTCAAAGTTAGTCTTTTTCAGATACTCTAATACACTTAATAATAAGAATAAATTTTTTGTATAGATTAAATAATTGCCTCGTTAAGCAAATGATAAAAATAATAATTATGTTATTTTTGATATATAATTAACTTACTTATAAAATTGTTTAGGATCGAAAGTTGAATTGCTTGGTATAATCGCTTTTGTAAATAAAGAAGTTGCCCGATTTGTGGCTGTATTTGAAGTACTTGGAAGAGATATATCAACATTTTTAGAAGTGCTCGGCCTCTGTGTGTAAAGTGATGATGTACTTTGATCCATATGTGATGTACTAGGCAGTGGGTCACATTGTGATGTACTCGGCTTGGAAAAGGGGTAAATAAGAGCCGTACGCAGAAAATTTGGTTCTACTTGTGGATTCAAAGAACTCGCCGGGCTTGAGTTTTCACATTTACTTTTATTCTTTTTTTTCATGTTTTCTAGAAATAAAAAAAAAAAATAAATAAATTGGAAAAAATTCAAAAAAAGACCCATTTATATTTCACCTTTTTAGGGGCAACTTCCTATAGAGGAGTGCCAAAATAACTACTAAATCCCCAAATGGTTGGTTATATTAACAGTAACATTTTTATAGTAAAAAAGTATTCTTTAGTGGCATTTGGAGACAGCATTTCTCACCTTTCTCCCATGCATCATTTTTAATTTATAATATTATTATAATAGTAATAATAACCCAAACAACAGAATCTACCAGCAGAATCCGGACAAAAACATGTCACAATAATTCAATTAAAACAAAAATTAACATTATATGAAAAATGGTTTTATATCTTGATTGGAGCATCCCAGGAAAAATACTTTTACTCACTGTAACTGCCCTTTACTTCAATAGCTGGCTCAGAAGCTCATGAATGCTTTTACCAGAATCTCCTTCTCCATCCCTCCTTGAGACTTGTGACATTGGGATAAGGATTTCGGTTTAACCAGTAACGGTTTTTTTAGTTCGCTTCCCGTTCTGAGCAACAAAAATTTATTCAAATTATTTGGACTATCAATTTATTTAAATTACGTAGTCTAAATGGCGTCAGATACCGAAAAAAACTTTAAAAAATAAACGTTTTTTTTTATCTCGCTGTCCCATTTAGCAAATTAAAAAAAAAAATTAAAAAAAGTATAAAATTTTTATTAATTCTTAAAAATATTTACAATTAACTCCTGTTTTTTTGCCCGGTTATTCGATTTTCAAAAAATAATCGGGTGCAACAGCAGAAAAAAACGAAAATACCCGGATTCCGAAAGAAAATAACCGCTTGTCGGTTGTAACCGGTAGGTTTTTTATATCTTTATCGGGTTTTTTATATCTCTATCGGTTTTAAATCTGGACTCTTAGGAGGCCACAGTCCTTGCTCCACAACATGTTCATGTTATTGGAGGGCCAATTCTGCACTAATAAATTGCTGATGTGTGGTCTGTCTTGCTGAAAGACATACCCAAAAAAGAAAGAAAGACAGTAGCTAAAGAACTTTCTTATTTCGAGTACGGTGCCTCTAGCGCGAAAACTTTCAACAATCATGGCTCTCCGGTTGTACTCCGCACACAACTTAACCAGCTCTGTCATGACAATTTTTGTTTCAATTGTCATTGGGTTAGGTTCATTTAGTGACCAGATGGCAGGAATTTCAATTTGAAAATTGTCCAGATTCTAATGGTATACCCTGTACTTATTTTATAAAGAAATATCTCTAATAACTTCAATTAATTTTTTTGTTTGCAAGGCTTAGTGATATTTTCCATTTTTTTCATTACATTACTTTATTTAATTATTATTATTATTCATATCTTTTTTTAAAATTTAACATTTTTTTTGTAATTTTATTTTTATTTTAATATTTCGTTTTTTAGTTTTCCTTTATTTATTAATTAAAATTGTATTTTTAATTTCTCTTTATTAAATATTTTTCCAAGTTATATTATGTGTTCTTAATTAATTATAATATCTATTTTTATATATATATATTTTCAAATTTTTTAATTTATTAAATTATTTGTTAATTTGATTTTTTTTATTTATAGGCTACTTTGTTTTTATGTATGTTGTTGAATGAAAAGGCCAACTTCTATCATATTTTTAGTAATTAAATATTTCTCTCTGATACTAGCGGATCCAGAAATGAGGGTCATTATCTTTTTATTTTAAATAAATATTTTGTAGATAAATGAATTTTATTTTAGTTATATTCATGTATTCGACTAACAATTGTTCAAAAAATATAAAAAATTTTATATTCTTAATTGTGAATCAAAGTTTTTTTTTTTTTTTAAGGTGTATTTCGATTTGTTGTCCCAACGAAATCTTTAACAATCGCGAATGATATTAATATAATGTGTTTGTTTTTGTTTACTGAAAGATAGGCCCAGTTCTTGGTGAACCAACGTCATAATCATTTTTTAGTTTTCTAGAGCGAACACACATGCGCTTGAAATTAGAAGAGCTCTGGGTCAATTATTCGAAAAATCCATTGGTTAGTTGCTCAATTGGGTTGCCTGTCTTCCAGAAACCAAAAACTAACGAAATTATATAGAGGAAAGCTCATCTTGTTTTTTAATTGTTTTTATAAAATTGTTTTATTTTAAGCATTTTTTCAAGGAAGGAGAGAGTTTGACTCAGAACTCTCATTGTTAGGATCCGCCTATTTTCAGTATTATTATTGACGCTCTTTTCAAACTTGCTTTAACTTAAATCCAATTTTTTCTTTCGCTTTCTTAAATATTTTAATTTATTAATTATAATTTAAAAACAAATATTCAAAAGAAAATTATTTATTTATTCATTAATTAAATAATTTCCCTTAATGTGCCTTTTTTTTTTATATATAAATTCCCTAAGTTGAAAAATTCCAGGAAGTTTTATTTATCAGTTTTTAAATATATGAATCATAATTAACTTTTTAGTATTTTTTTACGGATATGAATACATTTTTCAATTAACTTTTTATATCAAAAAGTTTTAGGAAAAGAAAAAAGGATCGAGTTGTTACTTTCTCGGGTCAAAGTTTTATAACTTGACTCTTTTTTCAAATATATATATACACAAAGTTGTTGGTTATATTTATATACTTGCTTTTCTATGCTTTGAAAAGAAGTATTTATATAAAGAATACCTAGATATAATATTATATATAGGGTGGGTATGATATCCAATCATTTTTTGCTTTTTTTCTATCATCAATTTCTTGGTAGAGTACATAACAAAAATTAGCTATTTTTCATTTTATATAGATATTTTATTTATAAGGGCATAAAAATAATTGTTGATATCATGCTCTTCAATTGCTTGTTTGTAATATATTAATATTATTTAAAAAAAAAAAATTATTGTTTATTGATACAATTGAAGGGTTTTCCCCAGAGAATGTCATTAATGGTTGTTTAATGTATTAACATTGATTAATTAATGAGCAACAAACTGAGGTATACTCAGCCTCCCCTCTTCTTCATTAAGTGAGTCTTTAAATTTGAACCTTATAATTTTTTGTAGTTATTCTTTTTTAGTGAAATAATCTTTACATTTTATAAATAATTGTGAATTAGGGGTTATGTGACATCACTGGGTCTGAGGTGTAAGTGAGAGAGGAAAATGTTTAGTCAAATCTGGCCGAATTCTACCATGATAGATCACCCAAATCACCAACTCACTAATGTATTTTTCAATTAATTGCCCCAACGCTAGCTTCTCTAGGGCAGACCACGCATGCTCAGTTGTTATTGTCTAGGGTCTAGTTTAACAACTGCATGTGATAAATCCATTAGTGAGTTAGTCATTTAGGTTGCCTACTTTCCAGCAACCAACCACGATCTAATTTCTGCAACCGATGGTACCAAGGAGGAGTATGGGGAGGGGGTAGGTTAGTGTCCTTTGGCAAATTCGTTAATCGACTTAGCCTTTCACGATTGTTATGATTTTTATTAATCATAACATTTTTGGAATAAATCTTGGTATTTTCGCTTTTTTAATTACTATTAAACTCTGCTCCCATCTTAAGTTTTTAGCCTAGTTCCGTGCCCTACGCTTTTGTTTGAAGTCATATATAATTAAAATATAAAATTGTTTTCAAGAGATAGCTATTTTATTAATGTCTGAACTTAATAATTTTTTTTAAGGAATCTAAAATGAAATGATTGTATTTGCCATTAATATTAAAAAAATTATAAGAACATAAAAGGATTCTGTACCATCAAGAAAATTTAATTATGCATAATGAATTTTTTCCTTTAAATCTCTCATTTTTACTAAGTAATGAAAAATTCACCTCTCTTTAAAAATGGCCTTTAATTAATTGAGGGAATAAAGTAACTAGCAAATAAAATAAAAAATTCTCTCCACTTTTCAGTTATTAGTCTCAGGAGCTGTTACTCGAAACTTTCTTGTACTCGGGATAGTAACCGTTTCCTTACCCAGGATGACTTTAAAAAAGATCTTGGGGAAGGCAACTCCCCCCCCCCCCATCACCCTAAGTGTCATTTTGTAAAATTTACAGCTAAAGAGAACTTGTATTTTAAACGAATTGTTTTTAGCGTATTTTCCTACCCCAAGAGAGAAAGAAATGCGTTTTTGTATTCACTAATTCCTTTTTGAAAATTAACTCAACACCCGATACATTTTTATCGCACTTTGAATAATCACATTCTTTAATTCAGTTTTCATTATTTATTAATATAAATGAAAATGGCCTGTTTTTTTTAATTCAAACTTTTTTTTTTTTTTAAATTTAAATGAAATTTTTCATAAAAGTCTATTATCCTTTTAAAAAAAATGTTTATAACCTAAATGAATTTAATCTCTAATATTTGAATAAAATAATTGAATCTCTATCTTCAAAGGACATATAAAAGCATTTTCACCTCACTCTTTACAATTAAAACCGTAATTCTATATAGCTTTGTTCCATAATGTCATGTGATAGTCGCTCTAACAAGACTCGCAAATAGTTTAGCGTCATGGAGTTTGCCAATTAATTTCTTAACGTGCTGGTGTGTCGCACTCCCCCCCCCCCCTGAATTTGTGAAATATGTCACTAACGCTTGATTAAATAAAATTCTAACGTTATTTTAGAGACGGATAACTGCTCTATTAAACTCGGAAGAGGTCTTTTGCACTTTGCCCAAGAAGAGATTATTGGCGAAAGCAACAATGTTGGAAATTCTTAGATTAGTTTTCAAATCAATTTGTTTAGTTAGTCGGCAGGAATGGAATTTCAGTCGCATTTCCAATACTGAGCCGCATTCTAGTGAGGGAGGTAAGAAAGATGATTTACGTTTGATCAACATTGATAAGAAACAGTTTTCGGGTGTGGGGGGGGGGGGGGTGGCAAGCCAAGGAGTAGCTAAGTCAAATTAATCTAAAAAGTAATTTCTTCTCAGCTTTTGATCAAGTTTCATTCTTCAATTAAAAGGCATAGTGTCGCAAATGATGACAAAAGATGCTTTTGTCAAACTAGTCTTGTCTTCAATTCACTAAAAAGTTCTATTCAATTTAACAAGTTTTTATTTATAACAGTCTTTTTTTTTTTTGTAACTTCTATTAAAAGAAAAAAGACGCAAATTTCTATGGGACGAAGATTAGGGGAATCAAATTTTAAATAACCTAATATTTAATTTTTTTTATTACATACATTTATGAAAATAATTTTTTAATTTCGTGCTATGAATTAGATCAGTAGATTTTTATTTTTGTGTCATAGAACAAAGAAGCCAGCCAGCTATTCAAGTGCTGACTACTGTCGATACTCCTTGATGGCCACTTTCGGCACTGGTGAATATCCATCACTCCTCGCAGCTCAGCATGCAAAAAGTTCGCAGGGGGTCAGGAAGTGAATTATAATTATAATCAATTAGGGAGTTCTTGCACAAATGGCTATAGGCCAGTGGCGTAGGAAAAGGGGGAGCCCCATTTGGTCTTATAAATTAAAAATTTTAATAGTCATAATGAAAAAATTAGAATTTGGTTTTAATAGTACTCTCTATCTTTTCTTTATATTTATAAATACATAGGCTAAAAAAAAGTGCTCAGGGCCCCACACCTTGTGGTGAACTCGACCTGTCCAACCGGGAGACCGGCATTTCTTCCATCCTTTATATGCCGGTCTTTTTCCTTCCATATTTCAATAAACACCAGGCCTTGCGACGGCCGGTCTGTTCTTTTCCTCAGTCGCATCTCTTTTGAGCACGGAGATAATTTAGTAGTAACCCTGCAGAGCGGGATTAAAGAGTCCGGCTTGCAAAAAATTATTTAAACTTTGCCAGAACTCTCCTCCTATCAAATTGGGAAATAATCTGACCCCCAGTAACTAGGGTTAATGACTCCAAGGGCCCACTTGAATGGCCTAAGTACCAAATGAGGGGGATCCGACCTATATCACTGGAACCATCCATTCAGAGAGCATGAATTCAAAAAATGGTCATTTTAGTTAAAATTCATTTAAAATATTGATAATTCTTACTTTAAGATCCAGTCGTTTGTTTCCTCCCATTATTTATTAAATAAATAAAATAATAATAATAATAATAATAATAATAAACGAAATTAAAAATAATTCGAGGATTCGAGAAACTCACCTGCAATTTTGGGCATAGTTGTACTCGAGTTAGAAACGAAAATCAACTATAAATATGTATTTGGGGAAGGAAGAAATCCCAGGCGAAGTTGAAGTGTCGCTCGCGGTGGAAAGTGAAGTTGTGAACACGTGTGTCACTCCGAGTTCATAAATTTTTCATCCAACCACTGATTTCTAGGAGATGAACCAGGGCGAAGAGGGAAAAAAAATCTGAAACAAACACAAAAGTGATCTTTGATAGTTTAAATTTAATTCCGAATATTTTAAAGATGAATATACAATTAAGTAGAGGAAAGAAATAAAAGGCTAAATTTCATTCGAGTGGAAAAAGAAACGAAAAAGAAGAGACCGGCTGGTCGCATGGTCTGACGTCTGATGAAATGAGAAATAAAATACGAAAAAAAGGAACTTTTAGATATTTATTTTTAAATCCCCAAATAGAACCCCGCGTAAATCCTTTTTAAAATTTTAGAACTACGTCCTTCCACAAATATAAGAGGTCACGAAAAAGTGCTATCCTTTTGCTTATTGCTCGTCAACGAAGAGATAAAAAAAATGCTTAAATTATCATTAAATATAAGATAAAATTCTTTATCGATAAATATTCGGGCCATTATTATCCCTTGAATATATGCGAAAAGGCAATCCCGCAAAAATGAACAAGATTTAATACATTTTTGAGATTAATTAATCAATAACTCGAATGCCAGAAAAGCTACAGAAATTAAAATTGGCAAAATTATGCTCTTTTGTATGTTAAATCAAACCACATATAAATTATTATAGTAAATCCCATCATAAGGGGTCATAATAAAAAAAACATTTCATTTTGGTTTATATAAGAAGTCGGCTGGATTTGAGATGTGTGTCGAAAGCATCTCAAGCCAATGGAGAGAGGACTGAATGAATTAAAGGGATTAACATAAAATGAACTTGTTTATTTCTTGGCTACATTGAATAAAACAAAATTTCTAATATAAACTTTAAATCAATCAAATAAATGGATTGTGGCAGGGGAAAAAGCAGGGATTTAGGAATCAGTGTTTCGGAATGAAATCCTAGAGCCCCTTAGATGCTTACCTTGGAGGAGGACGTCATCCCCCCAAGCCCTTTCCTTCCTTTGGCCTTTGACTCGAGGGGCCGAAGGCCTGCAAATGTGTCTAAGGGGCTGGAATCCATTCTCGAGCCATTAAACGGAAAACTGCCTACCAGAAGGAATTCGGGGACATTTCTGACTTCCCCTTCAACGGATATATAAGTTCCAAATTTCGGATTTATCTTTTGGAATTTTTTTATTTATTTTCAAACAATATAATCACCACAAGAATAAAGATTCTAAATAGATGAAACGTGAAAATTCAACATTTTTTATTAAATCAAAAATTTTTATCTATCAAAACACTTGAGAATATACTTATAATAATATATATGGAGATCCTGAGTTCGACGCCCTCGGGCTTTGAGCCACTTGATCCACCAGTAAAAGAAATAAACTCAAAAAATTATTGTAAAATATTTTGAACCCATATAAAAAAAATACTTTGCAGATAGAAGTTAAATTAAAAAAGTGTACGTAAAAATAAGAGGTGAATTATTCATATGTATATTATTCGTTTCACAAGTAATTGGACAAAAGCTATCTTTTGTTAACCTGAATAAATAATTAGGAAAGAAATGAAAACCAAATTTTGTTTTAAATAATTATGAAATTTATTATACTACTTTTGGATTTTATGAAAATTATCTAATTATCAAATAAGATTCAACAAAAGAGAGTGTATATCTAATTATTTTTGAGGCGGATAGTATAAATACACACTACAGGGGGGAGGGGGAGAATTATTATTTCTCAACTTAACGAAGAAAAATCATTTTACTTGAAACTGAAAAATTCGTCGCTCATTTACTTAAATAAAATTTTACATTTCATAGGAAATCCTAGGCTTGTCTTTATCAAGGGGAAAAGATGGCATTGCTGAATTTATAGTGAAGGGTAAAAAATGTGCATTAAAGTTAGATGTCAAAAAATTTCATTTTTACGGTGCTTAATTAATGTAATATATAAATAATTAAAATATAGGCGTAAATTAGTATTTAGACCCATATAATATATTAATATTCACTAACATCCCTAAAAACGTTTACTGGCCGCTGTTATACTGCCATATATTAAGCATTCTTCTATTAATATTATTAATATTATACATAGCAAGTAAAAAAAGAATAAGACAATTAATTTTCAAAAAAAAAAAAAAAAAAACACCATAAATTTAGATATACATATTATTTTACATAACATCTGGCAATTTTTATTATTTTACTTTTGATTAAAATTATTGGTGAATAGAAATCAATTTAGCAAAAGAGTATATTGGCCATGAATTATGCGGGGGGATTTACTGGAACTCTCCCCTCTCCTCCCCACTCTCTGATAATAATAGATTTATATGAAACATGGGCCTTGTAATTGCAAGAGAACCTGATCGATTTCATGAATTTTTCCCTTAAATTTATTGCTGGTAAAAGTGAATATATATATATATATATA
>JAAAKE020100244.1:0-18593 GCA_010014785.2 Anisolabis maritima
ATCCAATTCATTATCTCCTTTCAATCCTTGCTTACAAATATAACATATAACTAACTCTTTATGAAAACCCTGGACGCAATATCTGATCCCTTTTTTTTTCTAGTACATTCAGAGACCCATATCTGGTGAATATGTGAATTACAACTACGAGTTATCCGAGCAAGAACTGGTATTTATTGGTGCTATCTCTACATGTCTTTCCCCTGATCTCACTCAAATCACGTCTCAGACTGTGCGACGGTTTTGTTTTATTTTTTCAACCGTACCTAAGATGTAATGATGATCTCAACCAAGCCATAATACAAAGAAAGAAAAGATCAATTTGTATTTACAAGTTGCGTTTGATAAATTTTTTTATCTAAATATGATATATGTATAATATTTTTAGAGAGCACTTTGTACTAAATATTTTCTTTACGTCAAAATTTTTCAGCCAACTCTTTTATTAAATAATTTTATTTAACTTTGACTGTCTGGACATCTTATAGCAAATTTTAATTTACTTCCCGATAAGCTAGAGATTGAAATTGAAATTTTGTATATGGTCTCAGTTCGAATGATAACACATATAGTAAATCTTGGAAAAAATCAACTCATTTGAAAGGATACTTCATTTGAAGTTCAAATCTGAAAATCAAAATATCTTTTCAATTATAAACATATTTCAAATATCATTCATCATTTTGAACTTTTGTTTCAAAAACTTTTGTGTCTTTTATTTTCAAACTTCTTGAAAGCCGTTAAATTTGGAGAATAGTGTTGAAGGAACAGGTCGTATTGAATTTGGACTGATTTTCCTTAAATTCAGTTCAAAATATACTTTTTTCTCACTCCAAATATGTAGCTTAAATAATTAGTTTTTACTTTCATTTACATTTATTACCTAATACAGACGTGTCTCACAAATCACACTAATTCATCGCTAAATTAACTCTTTTTAGAATTAGAAAAGGAATAAAATCGCAAAAAAATTTGGATGTCAACCTTAAAACGGATGTTTTACTAAAGTATCTAAAGTAAGGAAAGCTGAGTGAGGACTGATTTTTTGCATCGGGCACCCTAAGTAACCTTTCTGTAATCAATAATTAATTTTATTTTTTTCTGTTATGTAATATCAGTTTAATTTTTAATAAAACTCTTCGTGGAGAAATAAATATATTTTTTGAAAATATATTAAAAATATATTATTTTTCTATTTCATCAAATATATAAACTATATATTTTAAAAATAAAATATATTATTTTTATAATGAAAATATATTTTCTTTCTATTTCATCAAATATTAATATATAAACTATATATTTAAAAATATATCAAATCGATAGAAAAAGGCTTAAAAAATACCGCCCTTGCTCAACACTATAAATTTGAATCACACTTTTGATTTTGAAAACATCAGAGTACTTATCCGCGAACAAGATAGAAGAAAAAGTGAATTTTTAGAAAAATGTTACATATATCTGAATAAAAATAAAACAATAAATCACCAGACATAAAAGGTTTAAACCTTTATGTAACATTTTTAAAATAAAAATAAACAATGGATAAGAATATATTTTATTTAATTCATCTTCAACTTGTGGACATTATATTTTCTCTTTAAATATATGAGGGTTTTCTTTAATCTTTCGGGATTGCGCTAAAATAGTGCTGCTGCTTCTATCGAAAAGTTTGACATTTTTGATGGTATACGTACTCAGAACGTATTGACATACGAGCGCTATTTGGATAGTTTACAATAACTTGAAATCATCTCGGCTAAAAATGGAATTAAATCGTGAACGTTCTCGAGCAATTATTTTTTTACAACTTTAGACGTGGATTAACCCAACATCAGTGCATCGATGAACTTAATTTGACTTTTGGCGATGAAGCACCATCAAGGACTACTGTTTATTGATGGTTTGCCGACTTAAATCGTGGCCGGTAGTTCGGTTAAGGACGAATTTTGTGATGGTCGACTAATATCGGTTGTTGTTCTGGAAAACATTGATGCTGTGCATGAGCTGATACACCAAGATCGTCATGTATCTTATCGTGAGATTGAGGTATCCTTGGGCATTAGTGGGACTAGCAAGTTCAATATTATTTGAACATTTGGCAGTCTAAAAGATTTGTTTTTGATCTCAAATACCGAAATATAAAAGGCAACCCTTGTATATATAATTAAAATTATAAAATAAAAAACTACATCTTTTGTATTTTTGTCATGCATTTTGTGATGTTGAATAACATTTGAAAATCGAAAATGAATATATGTGATTGGAGAGGCTAGGTTGAGGACATCTACCAACAAAATAGAGCAATGAAGCGTTCGTTTTATCAGCATTCGATCAGTTGCTATCGGATCGTTTCATTGTGTACATGTCCCTCACCTCTCCAATTATCTTTTATATACCTAACGGACGCAGACCCACTAAAATTATCATGAATAAAAAATGTTTATTAATACATAATTTTTTAAATCTTGCTTGCATTGTATATTGTAGATTGAGGCACTGAGGATGGCCGACGTATTGCTGGCAGAAATATTTCCTGAATAAAGTGATGTATAGTGAGTGACCTGAGGTTTTCTTTTCTCCGAACACTTAATCTGCTCAGCTATATTTCACTTAGAGAGTAATAACTTATTGAAATAATTTCAATCAAGTTTTAGAGAGAGTTTTCATAGTACCCCTAGCCGGCATTAGTGAGAGCTACTGAGGCGGTGAAATCAGCCCTTGAAAATATAAGGATAACAATCGTTCGAAATAAAAAAGGCCTTCGATACAGTAAATCAATATAACTTAAAAAAAAGGGCTCGTCTCGGTTTTTCTCAGAATGTTATGTATTGGTTCTCATCATACCTCTCCGAATAAAAGCAAATGGTAATGGGACCTAATGGTCACAAAGCAGTGTTTTGAAGCAATTTGTCTTTTCAATATAGGAGATATTCCAGAGTTGCATTATTGTTATTATCAATTATATATCGACCATCTCCAATTGTTTTATTCTTTTTCCAATAACGAAATTGTATCTGCTCTTAATAATATAAATTTAGCTTAAAAATTATTAGGCCTTGTAAAATATTTTTTTTTTTTTTTTTTTTTTTTTAAAGTCTTTTTCGGCATCTGAGGCCATTTAGACTCCGTCCTTATTTATTTCTATCAATTGGTAGCCAATATAATAGAAATAAATTTTTGTCGCTTAGGACGGGAAGCGAACCAGTGACCTTTGGTATGTAAGGCGAAACCTCTACCTCTGCACCAAGGAACAGGGCCAGTAAAATATTTTATTATTATTATTATTATTAATAAAAAAAAAAAAAGACAAAACCCATGATTTTGGGAATTTCGGAGTTTTTAAATATGTGTATACGTACTTTGTCAAATAAAGTTGATTCGTATTTTATTATAATACCCACATTCAATAACTATCATGAAAAAGGCCTTTTTATAATTATTAATACAATATCTTCCCTTTTAAAAAATAAGTACAGTAAACATTAAAACAAGCACATTTTATTCTTAAAAAATTTGTTTTTAAATGATGATTGATTATTTTTACATATTCGTCCCTTGACTTATAAAATCAAAAAATGTCTTCTTTAGCTTCCCTCTCCACGTGGCTCCCTCTTTTCTCCTATAGGTAATTTAATTCTAAATGTCAGTGACATCTTTCTTCCCTCTTCCCTGATATTTTGTATTTCTTTCTTTTTTTACTTCTTTCGATATCGTCTCTGCTTATTGTAGGAGAATATTTCCCCCCAGGAGGTGCCCACCTTCGATTTGATTGTCATCGAAATAGAATGCTTGCTTTTATTCAATTGTTCACTTTAGAGCCTGTAATCTTCCTCTCTCAATTTTTATTTCTTTTTCTCTCTCTATCTCTCTCTCACACAAGTTAATTCAGGTGGATAGTAAAATGAAGGCAGCAACAGCAACAAAGTCAGTCTTATGAAAAAAATTGTTATTATTAATATCGTATTTCATACTTTTTGGAATTTTATTCCCAATATATTTTATTTCTATTCAACATCAGATTGCAGATATCATATACAATCATCAGATACAAAAACTTCGTCTCTTAATAGAAAATGAAAAAGTGTATGCATATATTTTATTTTTATTTTCTCTTACCTATATTTGGAATATATTGTGAGAAAGTATTGCGTTCACAAAAAAATCTATGTTGAGATTTCAACGAAAATACACGTTTTGAGGTCTCCTGAGTCTAAAAAATGTTTTGTCTGCGTGTGAACAAGATTTCTCAAAAACGTACGAGACTGAAATTTTTTATTTAAGCTAGGTACTCACGTCGCATGCACATCGAAGTTTTTCAATAAAATCGACCAAAATACTAGTATTTGTACTTTTTTAGTTTTTTTTTTTCGATTTTTTCAAAATTTTGGACCTCCTAGTACAGTCTGCAAGGTAGTTAGACAAAAAATTCCAAAATTCATTTTGCATATGAATAAACCTCTCTTGATATTTTTTATAATAGTCTTGGAAAATAATTATGGGAAATAAAATCTAAAGAGTGTCGCACTCCCACAAGATTGAAAAAATTTCACAAAAACATTCTTACTTTGAGTATAATAAGAAAATGTTCAAATTTTATTTATTATTATTATTATTATTATTATTATTATTCGGTCATTAATAGAAAAACTCTCAATTTAAATTCCCTCTCTCTCTCAAAAAGTTTATCATCCATGAAAAAATAATCTTTTTTTTTAAGTCTTTTCATTCCCATTCTCCATTTTAGAAGTCTATTATTAGGTGACAAAATATGGTAATAAAAGAGGGTAAAATCAATTTTATCTGATGTTTTACGCTTGAGAACTGTTTTTTTTTTTTCACCCTTGGCTCCATTTTTCCCCACAGAGTACTTAACAAGTTCAAACCTAAGTGTAATTTTGTTTTTTTTCTTCCTTTTCCCCCTCTCCCTCTCTCATAAAGTTAAAACTAAGTTTTAAGACTGTATCAACTTTAGTTGAAAAACGGAGTTAGTTGTTGGTGGTAGAAGAGAGCAGTAGTATCAGTAAGTAAGCACTTTGCCAACCTCTAAACTTTCTCTCGAAATCCCTTCCCTTTTCCTTTGCTTCTCTTCTCTCTTTGGCTGGCTAGCTAGCCACTCCACCTTTGCCGATGATGCCACCACCACCGTCATATAGAACAGTTACACCTCCCTAAAAGCCCTACCGATAACGACATCAACGTAAATGGGCCTCACCCCTACCATCATCTATCTTCACTAATTTAATAGACGTGGTTTGTTTTCTTCATGTAGTCCAAACTCAGACTACATTTTTTTATTTATTATTTTATTAAATATAAATTCAAATCAGATTTTTTATTTTCTCTTCTATATATGAAATAGATAGTGAAAAAGTATTGCCATCGAAAAAAGGGTTACATGAGTCTAAAAAAAAGGTGTATGTCTATGTGTCTGTCTGTGAACAAGATTCCCCCAAAACGAAAAAATGTATGAGGCTGAAATTTTATATTTAACCTAGGTTCCCTCCTGGCTTGCACCTCGAAGAATTTGAGTAAAATCAGCCAAAGAAAACTAGTACTTTACAAATGTGCTTTTTTAGTTTTTTTTTTCGATTTTCTCAAAATTCGCTCTAACGATTTTTTAACATTAAGCAACAATGTCTCGATAAATAAATAAAAAGAGAATTAAAATAAATAAAAGGTACTTTGCAAACAAAAAGAACAAGCCTTGTGAAAAAATACAGTGCTGTATGAAATTTTGAACATTATTTCTTGGATTGTTTGTGGCATATAATGACAGGGTCACAAGTAAAGTGAAATTGTAAGTTTCGAATTTTTCATTTGGACCGTATAGGCCCACCTAGCAGGATCTCCGTTTATTTACCCGAGGTGCACGGCGACACACTTCAAACCCAGACGACATCTGGCTGTAGCTTATACTCCTGATTTAAGAGATAATGATGTGCTTCAGAGAAATGCTTTTCCAAATTCAACTTTTTTTTCTCTCCAAAATATATTATAATTTTTTCATCTACTAACTCTTAGAGAAGGAAGGTATTGTAATTATACCAAAATTGATTTTAGACAATTTCGATGGATAAGCTCCAAGTATGTTCTTTAATAAACTATTCGAGTGTGTGTCTGTAGATAGATTTTCTCATTTCTCTATTTGACTATTTACAAAATACAGATATAATTTTTTAAATTTTTTTATTATTTAATTTCATCAACTTTTTATGCAAATTAACAAATCAACAATTTAAACTTTATTGATTGCATTTTTTTTTATCTACTATTATTAAACGTGCCAATTTTGTATAAACTCATATATGTATATGTGTAAATTTTTTCTCGAAAACAATTTTAATGAATTTGGAATATTTACTAATTCGAGTGCGAGGAATTGATTGCGCTAGGTCTTATGTCTAATTGCAAAGGTCCTAGCTTGAAAGCTCTCGATTATTGACTTTTCTTCTACATTATTAAGAAAAAAACCGAGCGACACTCTTACTCCAGGTTAAAGTGATAGTGAAAAAGTATTGGGAACGCAAAAAAATCATTGTTGAGATTTCAACGGAAATGCACCGCTTTGAGGTCCTCTGAGTCTAAAAAATAGACCTCGCAAAGTAGACTCTCTCTTTCTCTCTGTCTCTCTCTCTGTGTGTGTGTGTGTGTGTGTGTATCATCCAGATTCCTCGTATTAAACGAAAAGAGGCTCGAGGGTAAAATTTTATATTTAAGCTGGGTACTCTCGTCGCTTGCATTTCGAAGCCTTTAAATAAAATCAGCCAACGGGTACTAGTAGTTTACTTATGTACTTTTTAATTTTTTTTCGATTTTCTTAAAATTCTCTTTAAAGATTATGATTTAAATTCATAAAACAATTATTTATAAGGTGGCCTTTGAAACGTATTAACGCTATCCCCTCCATAACTTTTTGGGGCCAATTTTAATCCCTTTTTTTAGGTTTTCTATGACTTTCTCTTAAACTATTATATCGATATTAATTAAATTGGCTCTATATATATTCTATTAAGAGATGAAACAGAGAACGGCCACCTAGGGGACCTAATGTAAAAAATCTGCTCATCACACTTTTCTTTACCTTAGGTGAAAGAAAGTTGTGTGATGTTCGTTTAATGACACCAAATTTTTAAAATTTTTAATTTGATTTTGTTATGTTTTTTTAGATGTTTTTTGAAGCCGCTCAAAACGATCTAGACAATATAGTAAAGGATCATCATGCCCAGGTAGAGGCTCGTGTAAAGCCTCTCATCAATGAAGTGTTAGACCCTTTCACTCAAATCACCGATATACCACCAGATATGTTTAATCGTTTTGTGGTCTCCACAATCATGCTGTCAGGCTTGGGCAGTCCCACAAATGTCGCAGTATTTCGAGAGGCCAAAGCGGCACTGTCCAGTATCTTCAAGCCGTCAGAGATGGAGACTCTTGGTATTATGAATAAACAGTAAGGAATAATTTTTTTAAATATTCTGATAAATAGATTGATCTTAATCAGGGATGAATGATAAACTCCACTACAACTAAATAGACAAGCCTTTCCCCCACTCACAGAGGAGGCATATTCTCCTCCTCTGGTAGGGGAGGGGGGGCTCCCAAAATCTCTTTGAATTGGCAAAATCACGACCCACTTGACAAAATAAACTCTTTTTCCTAAGCCTTAGTTGAGCAAATTTGGTTCATTAAAAATAAAGTAAAAATTTTGTTAGCAATTTTAAGTGAATAAATGGAAATGTTATTTATCTTCTAAATAGTTTTTATTTGAATAACAAGTTCCTCTTTTTTATTTTTCTTTTCAATATCGGTCTTACTGAAGTTGTAGGTAAAGGGAACTCCTCTATCACTGGCCTCACCCACCGGCCTTTCGGTGGTTTTTGAAAGGATATCGGGCCTTTTATAATCTATGGTTTTGTCGGTGAGTATTGACAATTCTCTCAATAGAGCGGGGGTCGGCAACCTTTTTTTTTTTTACTGTAAAAACCTTTTATATTTATTATGCGGGAGTTCTGCGGGCACCGTGCGAAGGAGAGTAAAATTTAACATGAATTAAAATTTTAATTTAACTCAACGGAAATTATCGAAATATAATTTTAAATAAAAATTCTTTTATTTTAGTTTTTTATTTAAGACGAATAAAATATTATAATTTATTTTTTATTCTCAAAAAACACATATATCAAATTAAACATCAAAAATACCTTTTTATTACAAAAATATCGAATTTTGTTGTATTGGTTTTTTTTTTTTTTAAATTAATTCATTAATTTGTTTCAGAAAATTATTTCGTCAAAAACTAATGTAAAGTAAAAATTTTTTTTTGGAATTTGGACGGTGGGCACCTTAAAAATGCTTCGCGGGCACCTCGTTGCCGACACCTGCAATAGAGAATGATATTTGATTTCTCTAGGACTGATGATGGGTTGTATTTATTATATAATATAGTAGCGTTGATTCACCTTCTGTTAGTCATTTTAGTAAAGCGTTCTTGCCAACCTTTTCGTCTTCGAGTAATCTTCGGAACTTTCCGTGGAATGCTTTGTCTCTCCAAGAGTCCATTTGTTTTTCTTTTATTACAAAGTTCTTATCTTTAAGGTGTAGGGATGTATATCCGTTATCTATTTGGATTACTATTTTCATGTGATATAAAAATCTAAAAGATTGGAAAAAATTTCGATATTGTAAATTTTATTTTCAAATGTAAGAGCATGCATATTAATTAATTACTTGGTAAAATTAGAATAGAAGATAAAATTAAAAAAAAATATATATATATATTTGGAATGGAATAGTATGGCCTAGAACCAACACGGCCCAAACTATGTACATACACTGAACCGCGCGAACCTTTCCAGGTATATATAAGTCCTGGGCGTAATTTTGGTCCAAAATCGTTTATTTATGTTTCGGATGTTAGTCACACAAGAATCGTGTAATGAAATAAATTTCATTAGAAACTGATCAACAGGTCCTATGATATCAACATAGTTTTTCCAAAATAGATGACGAGATAGATTTATACAATTATTGTGTTACTTTGATTTTTATCAAGCCAGTATACAGTATTTATATATCAAAAAATAGCAATAAAAATAAATATAGCTTGCATACTTATTAAGGGTGTATGGTTAGACTTGTTTAAGAAAAGCTGGAGTGCTTTGCAACTTCATTGCCTAAATTTGAAATAAATATTAACAAAATTTATTAAACGAATACGATACCACTAATACAAGAATCCGAAACATCCAAATTCCCAAATAGGGTAAACTATTATACTCTGTTTGGGAAAATAAATTTAGTGAATGATAAAACTAAAGGTCTATTATTTTTTTATTAGTGAACCTGAGAAAAATGGTTTTTTTTCTTTTCTCCGAACCCTTACTCAATTAATCTGCCTAGTTATATCTCACTTATAATTATTATTTTTTTATTTTATTTTTTAGAAACACATGGAATCGAATAAAAGAACTAGCCCAGTTGGTGACAGGCATCCGCATCTTCAACAAGACTCGTGGGGTGCCTAGTGAGGGGGTGCCCCCCCTAACTGATTTGTTACAACAAGCAATCTCTGCAACGGTCACATCATTAAATGCTGCATATTCCAAAATAGATGAACGTCGTCTTTTACTTGAGAGGGCGATTTTTCTTGCTGAACGATCTAATGATTCACTTGTCACAGGCGAGGTCAGTTGAATTATTATATTATACGAGTAGGTGGCCCCTTAACATTAAAAATTTCAACACTCAATGGATCCAGGACTAATAGCTACCTGATTGTCAGGTTTAATGACTTGGTTTAGGTCTGTCTGTCCACCACTTACAATATCTAAAAAATTCTTTGAGAAAAATGTGCTCCTTCCTTTCCTATTAGAAAACTCTTAATTTGCTTAAGTGGATCAAGAGAAGCTAATATATAATACTTAAAATTTCTATATTTTGGCAAGCCCTCCAGCTCGCCTTTCAAAGGCTGGCCACCTCCAGAGGTAGAATAGCTCAAGGATTAGAGGACTTTTCACCTCCTCCCTTCCTAACTCTGATAATATTATCATCGTCGAGGTTTTCCCTGATGAGAATCAGGGACATATTCAGGGGTCTCATGGGACCCGGCCTTCCTTCCAAAATGACCAATTTTTTACACAACTTTTGAAAAATGGTTCTGCTTGCAGTCTCAGATTGTAGATTGAGCTCTTCTCCTTATAATAAATTTGTAAATAATTTAGTTTTTTCCTATAGATAAGTATAGATAGGTAATTTATTTGAAAAAGGAGGAAATTTTTAGACTGATAGCTTTTAGGAGGGTTTTTGAATAGGCGGCCTTGGCCCTGGGCGCCGACATCATGTCGGTTCTTTACGACTCTTCTGAAATCATCCCTTTCTCTTTCTCTTTCACTCTCTCTGTCTTGTTATTTAGCTTTCGTGGTGGTAGTATGCAATAGTGAGCACTTCAATTGGGCCAACCATCTTGGGAAAAGCGCCAATATTTTCAGATAAAAAGAACTGCCTCGTCCTTCCCTTTGTCCCGTCCCTTCCTTTTCATCTTTATGTATTCCTTATTCTTATCAACTCCAATTGCTTATTAGATTTTGTTAAATTAAAAAATATGAAAAGTCTAGCAAGACATGAAAATATTTTAAACTTTTTCACAAGTCAGTCTCCATTTTTACAATTAAAAAAATATTTTTCGAACCATTAACCCTTTGAACATAATGATGATCATATTTCAAATATTTTTTAAATTAAATTTATAGTTCTTTTTGGTTACTTTTGTTTAAGACTTTACAAACATATATATAAACATATTATGTTGAAAAAATGCAATTATCTATGGTTTCTGGCGGCTCAACACTTTTGTACCTTAGGGTCACCCATCCAATCCATTTAGCAGCGCTTGACTTTGCTTTTTAGAGATCTCGCTGGCTGTTTCTCTTCGCCTTGGCCAGGGCCACCGGCATTCGTAATAATAGAATTTAATAATTATCTATTTTTTGTTTTTGTTTTTTTTTTTCTAATTTTTTTATGGTTCCTTCAGTTATTAAACTAACGATGACTGCTATACAACCATATTTATTTAAACCTATTATTCAATTTGTTTAAATAAATTTCTATCATATAGATTGTGAATCTCATGGAATTATTTAATTAAAAAATCATCCGTTAATCCCATTAAATAGCATAGTTGTAGGCGTTTTGTTCAGAATAGATACTATATTTTTTTATTAAAAAAAATATTCCTCCCCTATTTTAAAAATCACTCTTTCGTAAAATGATTGATTAATTTTTAAGACCGCCTTTTATATGTACAAAGTCACAAAATAAAAAATTTCCATATCCTTGGTTCAAAAAAAGTTAAGATTTCATTATATGAAAAGTAAATATACGTAGCTCTCTCTCTCTCTCTCTCTCTCTCTATATATATATATATATATATATATTTTTTTTTTGAGAGATAAATTTCTTCAATTTGTCTTCTACTCTGATATTAAAAACTTTTTCTTTCCACTCCCACCTTTTTTTTTGACAACTTTTTGAGATACAACTCAACTCATAACTTTAATAAAGTTATTAAGTAAATTGACTTTCTATGGTTTTAAATAAAGATTAAATTACCAATCAAATTTGATAAGAGAGAAAGTCTAAAATTCACTTAAAAAAAAAGGAAGAGTTTTCATGTTTAAACTAATCATTTTCTAGGAAAAGGTTGAATTTTGAAAATATCTAAAAAATAATTTAAAATTCTTTTTTTAATTTTAGCGATAATCAAAAATTGTTCTCATTCTGGTGAATTATTTCACAAAATTGGCAATACTGTCTTGGAACGATTATTCTTTTTTGTAAATATTTTCTTCCATAGAGCCTTCTTTTGAAATAATTCTTGAGAAAAATTTTACATTTTGTTAAAAAAATAACCTATCGGTTTCCATAAGGACAAAGGTCAACGAGTCTTTTTAAAGAACGAGACTCATCTGACTCAATTCGCCAAAAATATTTTGTTCAGAGGTCGCCTGATCAAAGGACCACTGCATGACAGTTCTTAAGAAATAAAAATTGCAATGGAGGGTGAACATATTTGTCTTGGAGATTTGTCCCTTCCCCCCAGCCTTTGGGGATTAGATACGCCCCTGTCTCTTCTCTATTCTCATAAATGCAAAACAAAAGGGATTTATCGATTGGTTTCCCGCTTTAATTGAGGACTAATAGTTTTCTCTTCGATATCTTTTCCAATTTTATTTTCTTCTTTTCTTTTTCTCACCAATCATTGTCACAGTTCAACTTCTCTCTCTCTCTTTCTTTTTATGGTACATTTCTTCTATTTTCTTTCTTTTATTATTGCCCTTTTTTTAGATTAGGATTGTATTCAGGTCTTGGTCTTTCTTGTAAACCCTTTATAAACGAATTTTTTTTTCATTTTCTTTAGACTCATTGAATTTAATTCTAGTTAACATAAGTCTAAAACACTTTTATTGTTACGGTTTACAAAGTGGAAGAAAATACGAGGGTTGACGACGGTTTTTTGTATATAACTCCACTAAACTTGAATTTTTAACTCTTGAGAGAGAAAAATTTCACAATATTACCATTAAAATAATAAAGTTTTGTGTGCTTTTGTGAGTCGAAATCCGTTTAAGAAGTTAAATAGGAATTTATTAAATTGTACGTTGACCTCCCTTGTTTTATTTTCCCACTACCAAAAAAGAGAGAGGGAGTTAGGGCATGTAAACAATTAGGATAGTGTTCATTAAAAGGAAAAAAAAGTTTATATTTCAAATAAAACGGCAACTCAAATTGAAAAGAAAAAAAAATTTTTTTTGTAAATGGAATTGCTTTCTTTCTTTTGTGTGTCAGGCACAACTTGTTTGAAACGATCTTATATATTTAACTTATATAAATAAATAAAAAAGTTTATTTCATTTAGGTTGGTAATTAATAAATTATACTAAAAAGAGTAGCTAAATAAATCCAAAGAAAGAAATATGAAATGAGCATAATAAAGGAATTTTTTAAAAATAAAGAAAATATTAATCAATTTATTTTATGAATCTTGTACTTGAGAAACTTCATAGCTGAATGGAGTTTTTGTTACAAATTGAACACTTATCATTTAAATGAAAATTATGAAAACATCAAAGACTAGCTTCTAATGAAATAAAATCGATGGGTGATGCAGCCGCAGGTTTGAAAAGGCAACAAATTTTTTTACTTTCTCGTATATGTAATTTAAGGAAAGTATTGCAATCGTCCAAAAATTCGTCCATGACGTTTTAAACCTTCCTAAATCTGGAAATTCCATTTTTTGAATTTTGTCTGTGTGTTCATACTATAACTGGAGCACGCTTCAATGGAGATCAACCAAATTTTAAGGACGTGCATTTCAGCAAAGTAGTAGATCTCCATCAACTTTTGGGCTACTTCCGGCAATCGGTTTTTTTAAAAATCATACACATATAGGATGGGTAAACGAGAAAGTCGAGAGCATCAAGTTGGACTGATGAAGAACAAGTAAACCTTGTTCGAAAGATCTCAAATTTAAATTTTTATTGAGCATCCAAAGGCTGCCTTATTGCTGAACTTGCCTTTTCATCTATTATAATTTAAATATTGACATAATAATTTATCGAACATCAAATATTTTTATTTTCGGTCCAATTTTCCGCCTGCAAAATCGAATCACACTCCATTTACCTTCTCTACTTTAGAAATACTTTAATTGAATAAACAATTTTCGCCAAAGTTCTGATTGTTTCTCATTTTATCTAGTGACACTCTCTTGCTTTTTATTAGTTTAATTTTCCCAGTAAAGTTTCTCTTCTGTTTTTAGGCTATATAATATATAATATTATTTGAATAGTTGCGAACCATTTTAATTGTAATTAAGATAGGAAAATTTTCTTGTAAAGAAGAGTTGATTCTCCTCAAAATAACATCATTAAACAGTCTAGAAAAAGGAAGAGAAAGAGGATAAACCTAAAATAATTGTTGTGCTCACTTACTGTTTGTTTAGGGGTGGGGGAGTGAAGTTTAAGCAAGTAAAATAGAGTACATTGATGATTTCAAATTGGAGAGTGAGTTACTCGTTTGGTTGATGTTCCTAATGAAGGTGTCAAGTTTAAATTACATCAATTAATTTAATTACTTTTTATCTTTCTAAAAGGTTACATTTTATATAAACATGTAACTTTTAGTTGTCTGTGTTTTCCTTCTCTCATTTATAAGTATGTGGGAGTAGAGTACAAACAAAACTCATTAACAAATTGATGTCACATTTTAAATCCCTATCACATTTATTTCTCTTGATTTGGTCTTTTGTTAAAGGTCATACGGGTCCTTAAAATTATTTTTTTTTCTGAAAAGAAAATTCTCATAATAAAATTCAATAGAAGAATAGTGGAAAGGTATGCAGAGGTTACAGCCAAAAGGAAAAAGACCAAAAATTAAAATTAATTGAGAAAATTTTATATTGTTAGTCAATTAAAGGAATTATTTCATATATAAATTATATATATATATATAAATATTCTTTGGTATATAGGTACATAATTCCTTGAATTGGCTAAGGATTGAAACAAAAATATTTCCATCTTGGAAATTTTTCTTTTATTTGGCTGCATCTTAATGAAAATGACTGTTTTTATTTTATTTACTAAGGGCCTTAATATCATTGTTACTTATCGAAAGGAGGGGCGACGAATCCAGGGGAGGTCATGGGCAATGGTCAGGTTTACACCATCTCTGGCAGAATTTCAGGTAGAAATTGGCTCAGAAATGAATTAATTTCAAGTTCCAGCTGCGAAAAATTTTTCTGGGTACAAAACTGCTAAAAGTCAATTAAATTAAATCTTAAAAAAAATTATTGAATTGATATTTTTTCTTATAAATTATGTTAATTTATTCAAATAAAAATAAAAGAATTTTAAAAGTTTCAATCAAAACCTTTTGAACAATTAAAATTAAATTAACAAGTAGCGGGCCGTATTCTAATTCCTTGGGTTTTTAGTCTTCTGTTTCAAAATAATAATAAAAAACAAACAACAAAACAAAATTTCTGAAATTCAAGCTAGTACCTAAAAAAAGATTAAACCTAAATTTTAGCTTACAAAACAAAATTGGAACAAAATTCTTAACAGTCAAGCAAATAAAATTTATAACTTGTAGCTAGAAACAATCAGCCCCCCCCCCTAGGGGTGATAACCCAATAAAGTTGGAAGGTCGTTCTTGTTAAATGGGAATGAAAAATTGGTATCACTATTACATCTTGAGTACTAATTACTATCAAAAAGAAAAAATATATGCACACAAAAATCTGATGTGACAGAACATTACTTTCTTTTACGTAAGTAAGAGCGGTCAGTCACACCAGTTTTTTTCATTGGTTTTAAAAATTTTTTATTATTGTATTTTCTTTAAATTTTGGACTTGGAAAGGGAAACCTCGATTCCTTCACTCCTCTTTGTAGCTCACTATACAAATACTATTTTAATATGTGCCTTTATCTCAAACAAACTGACACGAAATGAATTTTTTAACACAATGAATTCTACACCCGCCACCATAAACAATTTAGATTATTTACTACTAGAAACGATACTCGTTTTGGTTGATTTAAATAAATTTTTGGTTTGATGGCCTGAATTTTAACAAGAATATTAACAATTCAAAAATATTTTTATTTACGGAAATAATTCAATTCTAACAAATTTACTAATTTTGTTATTCCCCCCTCTCCTTAACTAACATTATCTACTCTTCATGACTCTTCGATCATTTTCTTTCTTGTACCTCATAAGTCTTTATGATTATAATTTCTAGATGCCTCCAATGGAAGATCCGGAACCCCCGCTTTACGCCCGAGATGAACAATTGGAACTGGAGGAAGAGGATTTAAAACATGCCGAGTATTGGAAAGCTTATGATTTACTAATTAAAGACCGAGCGAGATATTTTGAATTAAGTAAAATGTCAAAAGAGGTATTGTCTCCTTATTTGAAATTTTAATAATTACAATAAGATAAGCAATTATTTTTTTGTTTTGATAGGAGGTGGAACTAAAAAAAGAAGTTCTAGCAACAACTTGGAATTTATATTTCCATTTATCAAAATTGGTTGAAATTATGGCAACGCAACAATTTCAAGTCAATCTCTTTGTTGAAAGGATTCAATATTTACTTAGGGAATTAATTAACATCACACATTTTAGAACAGCGATACCAACTGATCAAATTTTTGTAAGTCTTCTTAAATATCTATTTTTACTTTTTCTACTCTCCAAAGAGTTATATATAGGGGAAGTTTAGTAATCATGAATTTTTTGAAATAGAGATTTCAACAAATCTCCAGGAATTGAAGGCTTCATGAGTCTAAAAAAGATTTAGTTTACCTTATCTGTATGTGTAAATAGACACTATTAGTGCTGAATGTCTTGACGGATTAAAACAAAATTTTATATAATTATAAGCTTTAAATCAAATAAAAAAATTAAGCTTTTGGTAACTAGTAACGGATGCTGACAGGTAGCTTCATGATTTCAGGTTCAGTGATTCGTTCCCCGCCTTGAGCGGTGAAATCTATTTAAATCATATTGGACACCACAAGGTATTTTACTTTATATATTCGCAATCCGCGGTCTTCGAAGCAATTTTTTCCGGCCCCCAAAGAAAGTCGCATAAGTTTTACACTTAATGCCCAGATTCTGAATGTGTTTTTCATTTTTTTTAGGAATCTTTATCTTTATTTTTCATTTTTTCGCTTCAAGGCTCCTCCAAATTAGCTGTCTCAAAAGTTTATTTATTTAAAGATTTTTTTCTAATGATTGTTTTCCTCTTATTTTTCACGTCCTGGTCAAAAACTTTTTCAGGAATTTTCTTTCGCTTACTTAAATGAGGTTTTCAAGAAAGGGGCTCAGGAAATGGTTGGTCCTCCCTAAATCCTAAAAAAATTTGCAAAAACATCAAATTTTGATAAAACAAGGAAAATATATTAGAAATTTACAAGAATAATTGGAAAATAACTCTAAACATATAAAAAAAATTTTTTATTAGTCCCAATTTCCCGCCTCATCTAAGGAAGAATTCCGATTTAGCTTCTGATGAATCCTTCTTTTATTCCCAAATAATGAATTTTTATTGGAAAAATTTTTTGCGCTTCCTTAAGATACAATTCTATGAAAAGGAGTCCGCGAGGTCAAATATGTTCTAAAGTTTTAACTTTAGTGAAATATTCCTTAAAAGTTCTACCTGGCCATTACAGGAAATGTTTCTATGCTCATATCCATTTTTTTTTCACTTTTTTTTGACTTTATGAAATTCCCTTGAGCCTTTATTCCCAAAAGATTATTTTACTTTGTTCTCTTAAGTTTGTTTTAAATAAATAGAATTTTTTTCATTTCCTTTGTCAAATTTTAAATATTGACATAATAATTTATCTAAAGGACAATTTATCTAATATCAAACATTTTTATTTTCGGTCCGATTTTCCACCTGTAAAAACATCTTTTTCACTGTGTACACATGGTTAATCATATCACACATACACACACACACACACACAACAAACAATCCCGTCTCCGGATGCTATGGGAGCTGTTATGGAAATTCCTTTTAAAGATTAAAACAATATTTATAGCCAATATTTTATCCCGAGTGAAAAAAAAGGTATTTTACTGATTTAATATCTAAAAAAAAAAAATAAATAAAATCTATATACATACTATATATTCAATATGGAATAATGAATGATTTATTCTGAGAAAAAATAATAGACAAACAAAACATGTTTGTTAATCACTCTCTTCGACATTTATAACAATATTTATTTGTATCTTATCTTAAATTTATAACATGGAATGTGTTAATTAATGTTTAAGTTATTTTATTATTATTTTTTTTTTAGATTATTTTCATTCACTCTTAGAAACTCTCTGGTTATATATTAGTTTGCTAAATTCAAAATAGTTGTTTCTAAGAAGCCCCCCCCCCCTTATGCTCAACAATATATATTATATTGTTGAATAGTTAGAGTTTGTTCTCCTTAAATCGGCTGATAAGTGAAAACTTCACTTTGGACTACTAAGAGATCTTGATAAATCCTGGAAGTGTGATCGAGAGTCTGGAGGCCTGGTGCAAAGGAAAGACACGATGCCCCGAATAGGCTATAAATCCCCGGCCCACCGGCAGAAATATAATCACTAAAAATGTTATCAGTTTATTTACAGATTCGTCCTTCCCCTTCTAGGGGTTAGAATTTTTTACGAAAATTTTCTAATCCTCATTCACTTTTATTTATTTATTTATGTATTTAGCCTTAGGCCATTACCTTCCTAATTCACCTAAATTCTTTGTAGATGAATATTAAACATTTAAATAAAAAAAATTCATTTTTTTTCTTCCTCACTTTTTCACACATTTTCATATTTACATTCCCTGCTAAAAATTTCATAAATTTACAAAAAATGTTATATAAGACATCACTCAATAAGTCCCGAGGCTAACTACTAAAAAAGCATTTTTTTTTTGCAAAATTTGTCTTTATTCATCAACATAGTCTCCTTCAAAAGTGATACATTCATTCCAACGCTTCTCTAACATTTCGATGCCTTTTTT
>JAAAKE020100255.1:0-18590 GCA_010014785.2 Anisolabis maritima
CATGTTGTATATATGAATATAAAATGTAACCTAAGCTATTATTTTCAGGCATGAAAAATAAATTCTCGTTGGGGAGGGGGCATTGATTAAATATTTTTTTTAAAAGAGGGGAAGGGCTGAATTTGGGAACTACTGTTCATGATTCACAAATTACGAACAATTGAGCATTTTCAGTATAAGTTGGATTCCATATATTACCCAAATTAAAACAAGAGTAATTTATTTAGGAATTGTTTTTTTTTTTTCTAGCTCCTGCAATGTTATTTAATGCTTAAATTTTTGCTCATTTGTTCTTTCTCTTCTTAATTACAATAATATTATTTATTAATAAAGTAAAAATTAGTCGAATTCACACAGTGAGACAATTCTACCAGCCATTTATTACTTTCGTTGTTTAAATTATACAATAAATCACTGAATTGGAATTAATATTAAAAATTGCAGAAAAAGTTTCTAAAAAATAATACATATTTATATATATTGATATTAGGATTTAAATATTGATTTACTGAAGCTTTTAAAAATATATATGCATTTTTATATTCATTTAATAAAAAAATTTAATTAAGATTCGTAATGGAGCATAAAATAATTATTTTTCATAAAGACTATAACAAAAAATTGAATTTTTATATATAATCCGCCGAAATCCCGACATAACGAACATAATAAAGAAAAAAGGTTTTAGAATGAAATTGTCATATTTATATTAAATTTTATAAAATATATATATTTAATGAATAATAAAAATATTTTTATAATCTTTATAAGTAACTTTGAAAATATATACTTAGTTTTATTGGCAATTGTTTTTTAATTATGAAAAACCTATATTTTCTCAATAAAAGCTAGAATTCTTCTCAGGTTTATGTACAAAGACTACAACCCTCCCTCTCAACGAATTGCCCAAGCTAAGACTGGCATTTATTTTCTCATTTCTATATCACAGTCTTTTTCCCTTATTCTAATCCAGCGCTACCCAACTTTTGGTTAACTGACGGCTGCATTTAAAAAATATATTCATTTCCGGTTCGGATCTGAGCATCTGGACCATCACAATTCGTCTTTCTGGTCTATACTTTCATGGACATATGGATTTTTTCATCTGTGAAAATTTTACTTTTTTTTTTTTTTTGTTGCACTGTGTAATATATGACATTAATCTTGTTGGTTTAATGATTTTTTTTATTTCTTTGGCGATTGGTGTAATATTTTGGCCATGGGTGTAAATGGTTAAATTCTTAACACTTTATTTTGTTAGAAAATTGATTGTTGAATGAATTGAACTGCAATGCAGACAGTTCCGATTCAACTAGCTATATTCTAATCTATATATCGAATAAATTTCAATTGATAGACTATTAAACACATTCACTGTTTTTTCTAACTCCAATTTTTTAGCATTTATTACGTCATCATATTTAAAGTCATTAAGTTTATTATCTCAAAATGAATTTTTCACCCCTTTGCGGTGTTAAAAAAAAAGCTGCGTTTGATAAATATGAAATAAAAAGAACAAAAAGACAAGAAAGGGGAGATATTTCGAGTTTCCCTTGAAATTCCGAGCAGCAGCAGCAGGAAATGAGGGCCAACCGAATTATGATTTCAAATTAATTATCTTTTTAATTGAATTACATTAACCCTCCTCTGTGTTGAGTTAATAAACTGATATTGAATTGAAAAAGAATCCATAGCAAAAGAATTATGAGCCGAAAATGCATCGTCATTTCTCCTTTATTAATTTAAAATTTGAAGTGAGAGAGAGAGAGAGAGAGTGTATGTGTTTTAAATATATAATATATGCTTTAGTGTTCATTTATAAGATTATTCACTTCCAAATTTCGTTAATTAAAAAATTATATAATGACGCATATTAAATATTACACGTAGGGATTTTTTATATTTAATTTTGTTAAAGGGAGAAAGAAGTTTGAAATAAATAACTTAAGGAAGTTGGTTTTCTAAGTAGGTCAATCATCATATCTCGAATAACGAACAGGAAGCGTTCCCCGAATTACTTCGTTAAGCGAAACTTCGTTTTCAGACGTATATTTCGGCCGAATAGGGATAGGGTTCCTCTGAAGAGAAAATGTGAAGCTTTTTTTCTAAGAAGGATAATCAACAAAAGAATTTTGTTGAATCATACGCAACTCATTATTGAGAAATTGTATATATTGGGGCTTGATATTGCGGATCTCGTTACATGTTGCCTCCTTATCAGAGGTAACGTTAACCGGGGCAAGGCTGCACATAATTTTGGAATTGTTATTGTTATTAATTAAATTACACAATTTATATGTATAAAATACGTTTGTAAATTATATCAAGATTTTACCTGAAAAAGTCTATAGAATCCGGAATCAAAATTTGTATTTTATTCAAATAAAAAATAACTTTTTTTTTATCGGCCATTATTCTTCCATATTATTTTTGCAAACGAGAGGGAATATTATCTCGCTTGTAAAAAAAAAAATTTTCCAGATCCACTTAAATTTTTTAATGACTCATTTTTAATGGCATATTTTCAATGAACTAAAAAAATTCGATATTGTATTTTCTCTGTTTGTACGTCTGTCCATATTTTAACAGATTTGAAAATGGGAGAAGTAGGGTAGCAGGTCAGTGATTCGAGTAATTTTTTATTTTTATTTTAAATTTTAATTAAGGATTGAAATAAAAAAAATTGCTTCCCCTTCATAACTTCATTTCATTTAATTAAAATAATTACATTAACACTTTTTTGAATCGCGGATAAGTGAAACAGCGGATACCAATTCTAACAATTAGGGTGCCCTTTATATTCTCATGTCCTATTTATAATCTAAAACACTATAGTGGAAAATTACTTATCGCTAATGAAAAATCAACCAATTTCCATCGGATTTTTCTTAAAAGTTATTTTCAAAGAAATAAATACAAACAAATAAACAACCGGGGGTCGTTTCTTGACAAAGTGGGGGGGGGGGTTATAATCTGAACAATGACTAGATATTAGGCCTATATGATAATAATATAATTTAATTAATAGACATGCAAAAAGAACATTAGCAATAAATAAAATGATTTCATTTAATATAAATAATTAATAAGCTAACTATAAAGAGAGAGAGAGAGAGATTATGGAAGTCTTGCAATCCCCTCTCCCCCACCTATCATAAATTTTTGGCTTCTCTACTCTTTCTTGATATTTAACCATCTCTCATAAATCAATTAACATTGATCATTTGAAATATAAAAAAATATGTTATCCAAATAACATACCTGATATTCTATATTATCTTTAATAGTTGATAGCTGGTTGACTTTTCCTTGATAATTTAATTTGTCTTTTCTCTATAGACCATATAGACTAAATAATTTGGTTATATTTTTATTACCCAGCCATATTTCTCTATACCAATTTGTTTCTAAATCCAATTCAAACTTTCATCGGACTGCATGAAACCTCCATCTCTTTCTTATACCTTCCTTATATTCTCTTTAAATAAACATTTTACGATATATATATATATCAAATCAATAATACAAATATATAACATAAACTTTACTTGAACTTATTTTGAATTAAATTGACTATTACGATCTTTTCTAATGATTCATCCAAATTGAAGCAAGATAATTATATCCCCTAAAAATTTTTTTTTTATTTACTAACAGCTTCTGCTATTAAACAAGATAATTAGATAAATTAAATATTTACATATAACCAACCCTCTTTTAATTAAATTAGGTAAATGAATATAATATTTAGAAGGAAAAAGAAAAAAAAATTTTATTCAAATTATTAAATTATAGAATTTTTTTATTTTATGATTTTATAATTATATTATGAAGGCTTTTTTTTTTTGCAATTTCAATTTTGATAACGTCACACCCGGATGACCTCCTTTTGTCACCTTTTCTCTTATTATACGTTACGCTTATTAAAATTTAATTAAATTATAAATATTTCAAAGTCGTTGCATTCTAAAAAGGCAAAAGCCTCTTGGCATGGAATGGCTTCAAAGGATACTTTGCCAGTTAATAAATTTGTAGGTGGAAAAAAAAATTATGTAAAGGAAATTTAACAAAATGACATTTATATAAAAAAAAAAATTGTTCTAAGGAATCATTCAACTTACGAGAAAAACTTTGATCTTTCTTGGAAAGACAGAGCGGAGCAGTCAACTTCAATTAAGGGTTCAAGGAAGAAACGAAATATAATTAGATAGTAATTATTATGCTTAATATTAGATGTGTGGCTCATCTCTAACTAAAGGCAACTTTGCCTTTCCAACTTCCCTTTTAAAATTTTTCTCAAAAATATAATTAGATATTTCCGCATCTGAACCATTATAGTCTAAACACTTCACTTTTATACATATTAATCTACTGTTATCGAACCATATTTATTTAACCCAATTGGTATTCACTTCTAATGAATTTTTATCATATTCCTTGACTTTAAAGCTTATTAATATTGAAAATATTAACAACTCTTGATTTGAGGGTAATACTAATTATTAATATTTAAATAGGAGTGCGGCCTCTTCTTCGATTGAATTACGCACTTATTTTTGCAAACTTCAAAAAACAAATTAATTTTTAAAAAATAGTAAGGGTTTTATCTCGATTTAATATTTTCTAGATAAAATCTAATAATAAGTTAGATTCCGAGGCGGGATCAAGGAGGCCATTACCTAAGTATCCAAGCTCTGACTATTTTGTTTTATAATTTAATAATTTTACTTTTTAATTTGAGAAATTATACTGAATAATATCATTAGCGTATCCAGAACTTTTTTTTTTGGAGGAGAAGGAAATTTATTTGAGACTACAGATTTTATTTATTATTATTTTTTTTAGATCAAAATTACTTTTCAACTTTTTATTTGGAAATGTTTCTCATACTTATTTTAATTTTAATTTTGTCTATTTTTCAATTATAATGATTTCAGGGGGGGGGGGGACTAAATGATTTTTAGTAATAATATCATAAAAAGTTATTTGAGAAAAACACACTCAAATCTTATCCACACCTCTGAAAAAATCATAAATCGCCAACCATATTGAAAGCCATAATTTATAGATTATTTCTCATTTTTTTATATAATTGATATTTTTATCTAATAAATATGAAAAATAGAATAAACCTAGAAGAGTCGTAAATTATATTAACATTCCATTGTACGTATCTGATAAGAATTTCTGTCTATACTCCGAAAAATATTTCATTGTTTCTCAAAGTTATAAAAAAATCTACTATAAAAAAGGGAATAGGGGAAAAGAGATATAACACATTTTTGACAAAGTTATAAAAACTAACCAAAAAGTTGGTAAAAATTTAATCAAATCTATATAAATCCATATAGATAAAGTGTGGAATCCATGATTTGAACTTGGGAATTTGGAATTTGGAAAGGATCCCCTCTCTCTCTCTCTCTCGCTAACTTAAGGGAAAAAAATTTGTTTAAGTTTGAACCAAAGCCAATTTTTTCTTTTTTTCCAAGTGGGGAAAAGCAAACGAATGGCAGTTTTTTCTAGCAATCAATTTAAATAATAATAAATGAAAGTGGCTTTCGAGTCTTTAGGGCCCCGACAAAGTTTATCCAGAGCTGTCAAAGCTTTCAATACATAATTGAATAATAGCGAGGGCTAATAATGCCCATCTGAACCACCGTGGGTGGAACAACGAACGGCAGGCACAGGAGCGTTGGTTGGCAAAGCTTGTTGATTTCTAGATTTATCACCCTCCCCCTCCACTTTCGATACAATCGATTTGGGGAAAAATAAAAACCTTTTTTTTTTTTTCAATATGAAAAGACAATACAATTTAAGGTGATGTGAGGGCCTAGAGGATTTTCAAATATATTCTCGATATAAACAAAATATTAACCCAACTACGATTCGAAAAGTGATTTGTGTGTTTTTGCCTTTGTTATCGCTCCTATATAATAAATTATATAAGGATAAGCAGCGGTATAAAAATTGGGCATTTGCACTGATTGCTATGAAAAAGAATATTGATATATCAAATTAAAGTTTGAAATAATTAATAAGTTGATTTTTAATAAGAATTTTTTGACTCACAGTTACTCGAGCGAGGGTTGGCATTTCTTCGGCATTCTCCTCATTAAATGTGAGATAGGGTGACGAATCCTCTCTCTTCTCATATTGTAGTATTTATTTTGTTTATCTTGAAATAAGAGAATAAGGCAAAGGAGATATATAATTAAGGCAAACTAAAATTAGCGAATATTTTGAAGGCACTCATTGGGCCTCTTTCATCAACAGTTTTTGCCCTTTTGACACATTCATAATTATAATTTGAGTAAATTTGCATTAAATTTCCCCTATAGTGTTTGGCTAGAAACACTTTTTTCAAAAATTTGGAAAAAAGAGGTAGAGATGTATCAATAAATAGCTCTGAAGTATTTGCTAATTTTCTCACTAAACACAATTTCAATCATTTGTAAATCTCTTCATCAAAAAGACAAAAATTTTTCATAGGAAATGATGTCCATTACTAGGCTTTGCACTTTTATTTTTTTTTGCCATTGCTGGAATTTTTTTCCTCAATATCAATTCGAAATTTTGGGATGCCCGATGAAAATCATTTAAATTATGATGAAAATCATTTAATTAATTTAAATCCTTTGGTTATAAATAAATATGTCTGAATAACAAATATCGTAAATAATATAATATTAGAGCTTATATGACCTCAGCTATAAGACTGCCGAAAAACTTAAAAAACAAAATAATAATAATTAAATCTGCAAATTTAGTTTTTACTGATTTTCTCTTCTACAATCTCACTAGATTTGATAATTTACTTCTAGCAAATGCAATTTAGATGCATAAGCGCCTCGGGGTTCCCATTCCCTTCTAAAGTTTATTTGAACCACTTAGAAGAAAAATGACATTTACAAATTTATTTTTAATAATTCGAAAATAGTTCCATTTGCAAATCTTTCACTACTTAATTGAATAATAGCCAAGACGTCATCATCATCAACAAGATCAACATCCTCGACCGGCAAATATCCTGTTGTTTTAGAAACTCATAGACTTCCTCTCCTCTCTTCGCTGAAAATAACTGGGACTAATTATTTTCTCTCCATTTCTATTTACATAGCCCCCCGCGTAGAAAACTCTCTCAGGACTTAGTTAATCTTTGATGGACGGAATAAAACAACCAGGATTTCGCCTCCTGTATACCCAGACGCTCTTTTACGAAATTTTTGTTTTTAAGAATTTTGACAAGCAGAAGAAAATATAAATATTATCTAACTATATTCAAGTATTAAATGAAGAATTCTATATATTTTCTATGTACCTTTATAAATTCTTTCTCGAAAACAAGTTTGACTATTTGGATGAAATTTGGCGTATGTACTAATCTAGTAACAGAAGCCGTTTGTCTTGGAAAATTATTAATTAAACAATTTCATGCCAAATAAATATTTATAAAAGGTTAAATTTTTGGCAAAAATATATTTATTCGCAGGTGATTATTGCCGGATATTTCCAACTCTCCTTCATTAGCCAGCTAAAAAAATTGATATTTAATAAATTAATGTTTGGTCATCCGTATTTGCGAATGCTTATACGTTATTACTTTATGATTAACAGCAAAATCCTATTTTATTTACGAATATTTCTGGTCAAGACGAAGGGAACAGCCACCAAGATCGTGGATTTAAGCAAGGGCAAGGACTACTGATCCCTGGATATGGACAAGAGAAGAGAAACACACCGAGATCACTGCAAATAAGCTAAGCCAAGAAGCCAGCCTAGAAATTAACTTATAAAAATTTAAAAAAAAACACCTGGCCGTGGTCTGGAGACCAGGAAAAAATTTGTTATTATCATCTTCTTTGTTTTATGGTAGTCTTTCTATTTTATTCCTTCTCAAGCCCGCTTGATGGGCCGGTTTCTTTTAACTCGCATGAACGGGCGCAGCTACTTATTAATTTGATATCGCACCAGTTGTCTAGAATTTTTATTTAATTATTCCCCCTCGTGCTTCACAAGTTATTAACATATCCTTTGTTGTTGTTGTATACTCTAAATTATTTTTTTTGTTTTTATTAATTAATGCCCATTTACAGGTGTGTTGGCTTTTAATGTCTTTTTTTAACTCCCTTTTCGTTATGAACATAAAATATTTAAAAGTTGATAATTATTTTATGTTTTTGTTCGTTGATTAAAATACACACAATTTAATTAATTTATATGCAATTTAAAGTCAGAATATTAATTATTATTATTTTTTTTATGTTTGTTCTTTATAATGATATATTTTGAATAAAAAAAAAAAAGAACCGGTGAGGAAAAATTAATTTTATGTTAAAGAGATTTCATTTATTATATTAATTAATATCATCTCTTTGATAAATAATTTATAAAAAATTATGACCTTTCATAAAAATAAATTTCCAAAATGATCTATTGACTGGGCCTTTTTTTTTTTTTAGTCGAACAAAAAAAAATTATCCCCATGAGTGTTAATCATTTATTAGTAAAATGAATAGGGATTTAAAAAATAGATATAATTTGAATAAAAATATTTGCATATCATGATCAAATTAATCAAAAATTTTAATTTATTTTTATTTACATTAAACTTTGGAAAAGTTAAAGTTGAGGCGAAGGCCTAATTCCTTAATGAAAGGATCAAACTTTATATTAAATAAGTAGCAAAGGTATACGAGGTAATTTAATTAAGATAGTAAGCCTATATGTCATCAGATATATAATAATATTCCGTAAGATGATAGTAATTGAAACAAATATCGTGCTCGAAGATACACACACCACAAACCAGAAGACCTTAGTCGAAGACATCTAACGAATTTATTCTAATTTATCCTTGCATGCCTACCTTTCTACACACTTCTCATAATTTATAACCTGCCTCAAATGCACATAGCATGGTCTTCCAAAAAAACGAGCTGGAAACATTATTATATACTATTATATATAATAGTTGCAATTTTCATTTGACATTTGCCCTGTTCTGAAATAGAGCCAGATTAGCGTTCGAAACGTCGATAAAATAATTTTTATTTATATTCTTTATTTCTTTTCTTAACTTTTTATTTTGCCTTCTTCCATAGTGCAGAGGTAGAGGTCTTGGTTCATGTCCCAAAGGATAGTAGTAGTCCCATCCTGAGCGATTTTATTTATACTATATTGGCTACCAATTAATATAAATAAATAAGGACGGAGTCTAAATGGCCTCAGATGCTTGAAAAAGACTTAAAAAAACTTCATTTATTTACAACCTACTCTAAGAGGGAATGATGCCCTTTTAACCTTGCCACTTCTTGCCAGTACACTTAAGTCTTCTCAATCGGACTTCTTTAAGTGGTTAGCCCATTTTTTCTTCTTTATTATGTACAGACAGATAAAATGAGTCCTGGAACGCTTACTTCTATACTCTCTTTATGAGAATCATGCTAAGAGTTTTTTCTATTTTTTTTTTTCGTTCCAATGTGCGCGTGCGCAAAATCATCATGTATAATCCGAACAAAAAGTATGTATGATATATCAACAAATCTATGAAATTCAGCTGAAAATTTGTAAACTTTTAAACATGACTATAAGATAAAGATAGAGATGATCACCGAGTGCTCATTTTGTTTGGCGAGTAGCACAGTGCTTAGACAATATCGAAGATATTCGAAAAAAATCTGGACATACACTTTTTTTTCCGATCTCAATACTTCCTCTAAAAGAGAAAATTAAAAGTAAAAAAAAATGTAAAAAAAAAAGGATTTCGTGTCATGATTTAAATATTTTAATCAAAATATTTACCCAATTCACGATCCATGGGTTAACCTCATAAAATAAAAGTAAATAGATGAATAGTAAAAGAATTAAAACTAAATTGATAAAATAAAATTTGTTTAATTTTAATCTAATTGTAATAATATAATCTCAGAGAGAGAGAGAGAGAGTGATTTATAAACTCGTTGATAGTCTAAAAAAACTCTGTTGAGGACCGTCGCTTATCATTTAATCCTTATCACAAATATTATTATTAAAGCCGTAATTATTTCATTAACCAGGGCTCTCCGAGAGGCCATTCAGCATGTGTGAGGGAAACAATCTTCTCGAGGGTGTCCCGTGTGCAAGATAAGGACCATGAAGAGAACCTTCTCTCTATCTTCATTCCATGTGGAGAGTTGGCCCATTAACCCCGAGGCACGTTAAGGCACGTTAAGGCCCCTCCATTCACCCTTAGGGCATCCATCGTCCTTGGAGATAAGTAGGAAGGGCTTTTTTAGACATTTGATCAAGCGAAATTATTTGAGCAAAAATTCTAGAGAGAGAGAAAACCATTTCAGAGGGTCTTTAATTACTTTTCCATAATCGTATGCTTAAAAAGGGCTCCGCGAATGCTTCGGGTGCAATTTACGACCCTTAGAAAGAGAGAGAGAGGGTGATAAGAGAGCCTAAGTAGATGGGGTGGTTATATTCAAAAACAACCTCAAAAACAATTAATTTTATCTTTTATCAGCAGTTTGGAGACGAAGGAGAGATTAGGAACGGCTTCTGTGGTAGATAGACACCAGCAGATGCTCCCTTGCGACCCTTAAAAGTGAATTTAAACTGAAAATAAAATCTTATCAGTTCTTTGATGAGGCTGATTTTATTTCTCTTGATATTACTAAAAACGAATCGGACTATATAGTTTATAATAATAAAAATACAATTTATACTATATAGAACACGTTCTGATAAAAATCAAGAGGACTCATTAAAATTTTAGTATATTAAAGCTATTTGGTTCAATGTTTTATTATTTATTAATATAATAAAATAGTATAAAATAAGTTTAGTAAGAGACACATACCTAAAATGAATGATTTAAAAAAATGGTGTTATTCCCTAAATACTGGAATTTTATATATGTATTTTTTTAAATACATTAGAAACTTGATTATCGGGCCCACAGTCATCCAGATCCACAATTATTCGGACACAAGGGCTCAATTTTTTTTACCATTAATTTTTTCTATTTTTTCAATTTCTCCTGGTTTTTCCTTTTTTTTTTTAAATTTTCATTCTATTATTCGGACGACCTTTGGCCCCAATTAATCCAGATGATCGATACTCTACTCTAGTGAATTATAAAGTCAGATAAATAAACATTTTCAATGACATAAAAGTTTAGAGTTTCTTCTCCCTTGTACCGAATTTCTTAATCACATGTATAATGAAGAAGTCAAGAGAGATATTAAGAAGTAGGGAAAGGCTCAGAGTCGCACTTCCCACTTTTTTATAGAGATCGAAGCGGGGATGCTACTTCGGATTGCATAATTTCATTCGTTTTGCTTGTAGGAAGATTAGAAACCCTCCAATAGATTTTTAGATTAATTGCTCTAGTGGAGAGTTGCCATTTGGGTTCCAACAAGCAAAACGAACGAATTTATTCATCCCTTTGTAAGATAAACGTCTTCATGATTGCTACGTGTTTATGAATGAACCATCTTTGGTCTTCACTTTTGACAGTGGGGTTTTGTGGACATTTATTTATTTTTTATATTTTGTCATTTTTGGCTGCTGAGGTCATTTTGACTATAGATTTATAAATATAATTTGAAAAAATCTTTGTCGATGACTTCCAGAAGAATGAGCCAACTTGGCATTGATCATTTCTGTAATTTGCTGGATTTGAACCTAATTCATTTTGCATTTGCATTAAAAAAGTCTGCGCTAATTCACTCGACTATTCAATTTCTCTTATAAAATTTAATTTATTTATTGGTGGTTAAATGAATTATTTCCTATTTTCCTGATTTCACTTTTAGATTCTCTACTATGAAATCTTCTAATTTTTTTCACAATTTTACTCATGGTTTCTTTCCTAACCTCAGCGATAAAATTTAAGTAAAAGCCGTCAGATTTCGAAAAAGACAATAAAATCCTTTAATTCTGAAATTGTTTAAAAATCCCCTGATAAAAAATAGTTCTTTGAGATGAACTACTTGAAAACAACCCTTTCAAAAGGAAATGCAGATCCTATCTTTTAAAAAGGAATTTAATTTAAAGAAAAAATATTAATTTAGAACAAAAAAGGATTTCGCATTACAATCATTATTAATCAAATATTCACCCCAAATTTAATTAATTGCAATTTTATTATTTTCAAATGAACAAGAGAGAGAGAGAGAAGTGTGAAGAAGGGTTTCTACCCCTGCAACCAACCTCCATTCGTCACGCGAGAATCCTATTAACGAGTAAAAAGGGCGAAAGGAAGAACGAGAGCCCTGAGAAATCCACCTGCGATGATGAGATTGGACACTCAAAAGAAAACAAATGTCTTGGGGGTGCCACCAGAATGAGGATGGCTTCTTCTTCTGGAAATTGGCTTGGCCATTTTCATCCCTTGCAAACAATGCCCCTGTCCCTGAGAACAATCTTCCTTTTTGATTAAAAGAACTAGCTCTCATCTCCTATGGAAATAATTATTATGTCGCTCTACTTTTTCCAATCCTAGTATTATTTGTGGGAAAAAATAATATCTCTGCTCTTTTTTTAAATCTCAGAAAATTTGGTCTTCGTACGGTTAAAAAAATGAACTATTTGAGATGATATGTCAAAATTAAGTTAATTTGAGTTAGAGACGGGAGTCCGGGATGCAACCAGGTGAAAATAAAAACAGGTTTGTTCTCGTTGCCATCGTTTCGAAAGCCTATCGCGTATTTCCTTAGGTCTAACAAGTAGCCAATATTTACAGTTGTTCGGTAAATTCATTTTGCTAACATGATATATATACATACTAACAATTAACTTTACAGAAGATATTGATTAACATTGATATTATTTAGTTCTGAGGAAGTATGCGATATGCGTACGAAACGTCCCCAACAAGAACAAATCTGTTTTTCCTTTTCACCTGGCTGCATCCCGTCTCTAACTGAAATTAACTACTAAAGACGTCCACAGCCGTCATTTAGTTAGTATCGTCATATCATCATTTTTTCATTATTGGCATATAAATATTCTAATTATCCTGACTCGTTCACAAGGAGGAGGATGTTAGCAATGAATTTGATTTTTATTTATACTCTCCTTTTTATTTACAAAAATTTATTCATTATCTGTAATTTTATAACCACCGGGGTGGTTATGTTATCATTAAAAGTTTGAAAAAGCCAAGGATTCGAATCATCAGCTTAATTTTTTTAAAGCCATTTATATAAACAAAAATAGCAAGTTTACTAATTAAGAAATTCATGGTACAAAATCAATTCAATTTTAAAACACTATAAATAAATTTAATTTAACTTTTAAAAATATTCAAGTCAAACGCTTTTGTGAAGACTTGGAAATTGTTTTTACAACATTTTCTACAAAAGCATTTTTTCAAAAAAAAATTTGAACTCATTATTTATTTATTTATTTTTAAACTCGGAAAAAAGAAAGACAATTGGGAAAATTTCATTGTTATGTCATTTGAAATAATTAAACATTTTCATTAATAATGAACTATTTTTTGTATTGTTTGTCTATTTTAAATTCCTTTGACGTCGCAAATACGCCATTACACTGACAGACTATACATTTTTAAAAACGTCACTTTTTACGAGTGTTTATCATTAGCTTTGATAAAGATATGACAATCAATTGAACTCGTTGGTTGGTTTGGTTTAAAATGTCACCGTATAAAAATTTTCTACTTTAACTTGTCAATAATCACAAAAATATATTCAAATATAGCAAGCAGGGGGAATAATAATATTACTTATAATTTATTTTTATTCAGGGACTCACATCTCGTTAGTACCTGTGATAGCAACCCATAATACCCGAGCTGTCTGACATTTCCTTTCTCCTTCCATCCGATTTTTTTTAGTTCCTTTTTTGAATTGTAATATTGCATTTTGTTATTTTCCATTTTTACACAATATTATTACACCTGAGAGAACTGAAAAGGATAGTTAACACCTCATTCATTTCTAGAGTTATTAGCAGTTTATATCATTTATAAATTGTTTTCATTTCCCTCAGAGCAGGGGAAGCGAGGCCTTGCTTCATGATATAAGGTTGCTTGTTCGCTTCGACTTTATGATAAAATTTATTTAAATTATATTCCCCACCATTTAATTTCAATCAAGACCTCAGATTCCGTAAGACTTTAAGTCTTTTTCGGCATCTGAGGCTATTTAGACTTATTTATTTTTAGAAATTGGTCGCCAAAATAATATAAATAAATGTTTGTCGCTCAGAGCAGAAGCGAACCCCTGACCTTTGGAACAAGACCTCTCTAAAAATAGCTAAAATACAATTCTACTCAATTTCATTATTTATTTCTAATTAACAAACAACATCAATGAATTTACCTTACTACTCCGTGAAGAAATATTAAATATTTCAATTTAAAATTCTCATTTTTGATACCAATAATTTTCTCATAAAAATTTTTTAATAACATTTTATTAGCGTTTTTTTTTTTTTTTTTTTTGGTCAAAAATTAAAATAAAATCTATAAACTCTTTCCCTCATGAATTATTATTATTTGCTAAATAAAAATTTATAGCTCATTTCATTTTAACTAATTTGATGGAAAAATTATTATTATTTTAAAATTTAGGCTCTTTTTTAAATTTAGTCAATAATATCAGGTCCTAGAAAGAGAGGGAGAGAGAGAGAGAGAAGTGGAGGGGGGGGGACCCAAAAATGTGAACTCTAAAGTTAAAAACAAGTTTTAAAAATATTCTTCCTGCATCGAAAAAATTCAAAATACAGAGAACCTACTTGAGATCAAATGAAAATTTTTTTTATAAAGTAAAAGTTGAGTTTGGTATGCTTTGAGGAAGGGGGTCATCACCCCTACAACCTTCAAGTAAGTGTATAGGGACAACTAATTGGGATTTTATTAATTGGTTTACAAATAACTAAATATAAATTTTTAAAAATTTAATTCGAAAACCGGCCTTGTATAATATGCAGATATACGTACATATGTATTGATGAGTTGAGTCTTTGCGTTTGATTGGCCTCCGATCTAAAAGGCACTCCGGCTTTAAAACTTAAAAGCGACCGTCCCTAGGTGTGTGCGTGGCCATACAAGGGTGTGAATCTCCTTCCTATTTTCGGAATGTCACACAACACCCTTGAAAAAAAAAGGATTAAATACAACACCAAACAGAAAGGGATAAATAAATAAAAAGAATTTCTTGAATATTTCATTCGGTATTTGAACAGTAAGCTTTCTCAAAAGAATTTCCTTCTATATTTACCCTCCTCCTGAAATTCGCAAAAAAATCGCATTTGTTACTCACCAAATACAAATAGAACCACATATACATACATACATTCAATTCCCGGACAATTGCTAATTTAAAATGCTAATTTAGATGTACTTAAAAAATTTCAGGTGAAATATCTTTATTCCAGTGAGACTATCCATCATTCCAGATTAGAGAAGTCCTCTCTCTCTCTCTACTTGATTCCAGTTCCAGGGTTTCCTGAACGGCACAACCAACCGCCTGTCTTCCGCTATATCTCTAAGTGAGTATGCGAATAGAGACACATCTCCACGTTGAGATCTATAATTCATGAATATAGCGGATCATTCACCTTGTATATATTATACCTATATTATAGATTTATTACCCTAGTCCCCTTTATGCATATGTTTATAGCATTGCGAGGGAGTTTGAAACATTAGGTCAAGTTTAAATTTGCTTTTTCAAGTAGGCATATATCTCCGTCAAAAAAACCTGCTATCGATATAATGAAATTTTCTATATAAGCTCAGAAAAAACATATATGGGAACATGGGGAGATAATTTATCGTTTTCCATCTCTTCTTAACTTTTTGAATTAAACTATAATTTTATTTATTATTTATTATATTCGTTGAATAGTTTTTATCATGTTAGTCAGAATATTTGCAAAAGAATAGATTTAATGGATAATCCTTCCTCCATAAATATTTTACTTATTAGTTGAAAAGACTAATATACGATATATTTCACTTTGACTTGAGAGAAACCTCCATGTATCATTTTCTTTATCTGTTCCTTTTTTTTTAGGATCTTCTCTCTGAAGTCTAAGCAATAAAAAAAAGAAAAGATCTCAGATTTGGAAAAAAACTTTAATTAAAATTATAGTCTTTAAAGGAGATTAAAAAAAGAGATTCAAAACAAAGAAAAAAATAAGTGATAATAAAGATAATATATATACAAAAACAGGCAACGAAGTTGCCACACTTTTCCGCCCTTTTTAGCCATCGCTAATCATATCTTCTGGAAATATAGGATGGCCGTTTCAAAAGATTTGGCCTACCGGATACTGAGAAAACCGTTTGGAATTTTTTTTTTTTGCATTTTACTTGTCATAGACTTTAAACGATACTTATATATTTATTAAGATGCAAATTATCCAGGCATATTTAAATAAATTTGGAAAACTGCTTCGGATCCGATCCCACATCCTTTAGCTTTGAAGATTTTAAATGACATTGCCCATATCTTTAACCTCTCGTGCACGGGGTGAAGGCTTGTTTCAAGTCAAAAGGATTCTAACAATGCAAAAAAGAATTTTGTTTGTTGTGTATGTGTAGTTTTTATTTTGGCTTATATCTCTTATCCTCATCGAAAAGGGATGAAATTATACCCCTAGAAGTTCTTAAGAAGGATATTAAAAATTGAAGCGAATCAGTCCGCAGGGGACGAAAAAAAGGGGCCCCTGCGGACCACGATTTTCTCAGCATCCACTGGGTCAAATCTTTTGAAACTGGGTGATAATAATAAATATAAATCGTCCTTTATTGCAATTCTTATTGCTTAAATGATGCAATTTAATTAAGTATTTAAAATAAATTAAGTTTATATTTGTTTAATGATCGAAAGTGGGAGCTGCTCTTCCACTTATTAAATAGGCGTAAAGAAGAATTCCCTCTCAATGATTCACTCTTCGCAAGGAGTGCTGAGTCCTCCTCAAACTAAGGTATCCTCCCTAGCCTAGAATAGATTTGAATGAAGGGCTCCTGTGGAAGTAGATTATTTTTAGGATTATTTAGGTAGTTAGAAATGAATCCTAGAGATAGTAATTTCAGAGATTGTCGTTAGATGGCTGCCATCAGAGGTTTGCTGGGTTTGAGGTGTGTCTCTCTGTACCGGAACTCAGTAGGTGGTCCTATACAGTCCTAAATTTAAAAAAAAATGTCGATTAGTTATGAAATATCGTAATGTTTTAATTCTTACTATATGAATTTGATATTTTTGGTTGAGATTTTAATAACAAATTCAAAATTTTTTATTTTTTAGGATTTATTTTGGCGACTGAATCTCTACAATTTCAGCTTATAAACTATTATCAGGCCTACAAGAATAAAAGTTTTTATATTAAAAAAAGATAGATAAAGTCACCAAAATAAATCTGAAAAAAAAAATTTTTTTGAATTTGTTATCATTGTCTCAGCCAAAAATATCAAATTCGCTTAATAAACTTGACATTAAAAAAAAAAATTAAACTTGTCCAACAAATATCAAATAAAAATGTTAGGTTTTATTTTAAACAAAATATACTTCTTTTTTAAATTATTTTTTAGAAAAATATCTGAATTCGAGAGTTCGGTTCTTTGAAAGATAGTTTGAGGAATGTTGTTGTTCGTATTTGTTGATAACAAGGCTATGAAAGGAGGAGACTTTATATTTAGGCTTTCCCTTTTATTTCCTGTTAGAAATCTTCTCATTAATTAAGTTAAACATACTCCTCGCAAAGATCAAAAGATCCTTTCGAATAAATTGATTAAGGGATGCAAAAAACATAACAAGAGTAATGACCCTTCATATTGAAATAAATAAGAGATTAGAATGTTGCTAAGCAAAGGGAGTTGAAATTATTCCTTAGATTTTTTTTTTCTTTTTTCTTCAAAGGCGACAGGGCGACAACCCTCCCCGGCAAACCCAAAGGAAAATGTCAAAATCCAAAGCAAATAAAAATTAAAACACCAGAAGAAGCCACTTCCTCTCTATGTAGAGACTACCAGTATAAGAATGCCATTCACTGCTGCATTTACTGATGAGTGGCACCTTTTTTCAATCGCTCTTTTTGCTAATTTTCTTAAATTCTGTTTTTATAAAATTCCTCGAAATTGTCAAAATCTCTCCTTTGCTAAGTTGTCTCATAGTTTTCACATTTTATGTGAAACTTTCAAGTCATTTTAGATAATAATCTTTACAAAATAAAATTTATTTAATTCAAATCGGTTCGGCCGCAAACTCAATTTTACTAACCATGGAAAAATTATAATACATGGACAAGTGGTACTATTGTTTATTTTATGTATTAAGTAAAATTTAGAAATTTTTTTAGAAGAAAAAGAAAATTTTTTATCTGTGTATGAATATTAACTCTGATTTTACTTTCATCTTTAGTTATTTTTTGTCTTGCCCTCTCCCATTGAGTTAGAGCTGGTTTCATAATTCTGATTCCCGTCCTGAACAATAAAATGTATTTAACTTTCTTTTAAAGTTGCATCTAAGTTTAATAAATTATATTATTACATTTACAAAATTTTAATGGTTTTTTTGCCGTTGCGCTCTCTCAATATTACGCCCCCACCATACCTGCTTTTCGTCATT
>JAAAKE020100277.1:0-18585 GCA_010014785.2 Anisolabis maritima
AAAAGCATTTATTAATCATAATTTAACAACTGCCAGAATAATGATATTTTTCTAAATGTTAACTGTAAATATTTAAATGTAAATGTTCTAATTTAATTATTATTATTATTATTATTATTTATATTAGATTTTTTAGTTTGAATTTCATTAACTTATAAATATTATTAGGAGTTGATTGAAAAAAAGAAAAAGCAAAAATAATTTATAATTGTTGATAATTATATTCTCCAGCGAAAGATCATCTATCATTCTTATCATAATGTGCCATTAATTATATATTATAGTATCCTGAATTATTTCATAAAAAAGAGACCATTCAATGTAATTTTAATTTGTTTTTTAAATCAAATTTTTATAAATAACAGTAATGGGCAAGTATCTTAAATGATTACTGGCTAATGGTTTATTTGTAATAGATGGAACTGTAAAACACTAGTCAATATATCATTTATGATATTTGTGAAATAAATAGCCTCTTTTGGACCCAAACCGGATCTTCCAAGGCCACATATTGAACATTCTATATATATTTGTTTATGTAGCTGGCAAAAGATTGTAGGTTTAAAAAAGAAAAATATTTGAAAAAATTTTATGGAAAATTTAGCTGTTTTCAAAAATATAGACAAAATACACCGGGAAAAAACCAAAATTTCAATTTCTTTTTGAACACAAGAAAAACATAATTTTTATGTTAATAATATAATATATATCTAATATTTTTTGTATAAAGATAAATATTATAAAATTAAAAACCAAAAAATTTTTTTTGCCGGTGAGTTTAGGAGTAAGATACTTGGCCTTTATTGTCAGAAAATTATTTGAAATATTTATATTTATAAATAAATTTGAGGTTAACTTAATAACTTGAAAAAATTTTAGGGAATCTTATAATTTATAAGAAAATACTAAATACAAAATATTTTAAAGTAGAAATAAAGGTAAAAATAAGAGAGCTATTTGTTTATTTGATCTCAGAAACAATTTTATTAAATGGATTCAATTATTATAAAATTTATTAAAAATATAGTTATATAGGCTAAATTGAAATTTTAAAATATATGTATATAATAATAAAAGCGACATAATTATACATATAATTATTTCAATAAAAAAGCCTTCATAACTATATATTCTTGACCAGCTTATATAAATATTAATAAAATATATATATATATATATGTAATGATATTGGAATATTCTTTCTGAGATCATATAAATAAAAAAAGTCTTTTTTTGACTGCCTCAAATCTCACTACATCGAGAAAATTTGTAACTAATTTGGTTCAATATATAGCCTTGTTTTTAAAATTTAACCTTGTTGAACATATATATATATTATATATTTATGTTTCAAGATTAAAGTTTACCTTATTTTGATACCTCGTTAAATGAAACTATATATCTGCTAATAAATGATGTTAGGTGAATTTAAAGAGAAAGCTAAAATTTTGTTTTTAATATTTTTGGAAGCATCAATATTTTCGAACAAAAAGTAATTTTTTATTTTAAGATAAGTTTTTTTTATTTTTATTCAAGTTAATCTCAAATTTTTATGAAATAAAAAAATTTTTGGCAGCTTTTGTAATTTTCAAATTTAATTTCATTAACTCATCTAAAGAAAAATCATTCTATAATCGCTGCATTTTCTCATAAACATGCAAGCTCTTATTTTATCATTCCTTTATTTGAAAAAAATAAAAGTTTGAATGTTTAAAAGAAAAATGCAAATTGATTAAAGCCCATTAGGGGGCGATACCTCATTATTTTGAATCAAGTCAACAAAATAAATTTTCCCATAACCTTTCTTTAAAGCCCAATTTTTGGTACTAAAATGTTTTGATGAAAATGCAAACATTGTATATCAAAGGAAAAATTTATTTAATGATTTCATCATCAATATATTAAAAAACCAGGTTTTTATAAATTTTTAATTAACCATTATTGGTTTAGTTTTTTATACTCACCAGGCATACATCTTTAAAATAAACGGCACTTCTTTTTTTATTACAAATTTGTTTTGAAAAAGAATAAATTTTCTCTTTTTCTTCAAAGTTTCATTTTCTGTGGATTGATTTTTCCAAGTTTGGCCAGTGTGTGAGTCTAGTTGCAAACTTTGAAGAAAAAGAGAAAATTTATTCTTTTTCAAAACAAAACAAAGAAGTGCCGATTACTTATAAGATAAATGCCTAGTGAGTATAAAAAACTAAACCAGTAAGGACAGTAGTTTAATAAATACATGAGGATTTCTTGCGCAAATGGCTAAATATGACTTACTTAATTCTAACATACTGCAAGATTTTTTCTATTCACTTGAAAAAATAAGGAAAAAGAAAATTTTTTCTTTTGTAAAAATATTGTAATATAAATTTAAAGCTTTAAGGAATTAGTCATGTTGAAAATAAAAATACTCTTTTTCAATGCCTAAAAGGAGATGTTTTGAACAATTTTTAATCGTCACACATTCGTTTTTGCTTAATGTCTCTCCTAAATATATATTCACCAAATTGTAAAAAATTTTTTTTTAAATTTTGTTATATTAACATATAGCCAATAAATGAATGGGGATGACTGAGCGTTTAACTGTTCGAAATGTTTCCTTTCCATCCATTTTTCATATTTTTTTACCTCAAATAGAAATAAGAGATAAAGTTTTTTTTAATATCATAAACTAACATAATAAAATAATTTATCTCTGATTTTCTATTTTTAAAAATTTTGCATTTTCTATTAAAAGCATTTTTTAAAAATAAAAATAAATTTGCCCTTTTAAGTATATTCATTATATACCTAAAAAAAAATGAACCTCATCAAAATAAATAGAATTTTTAGATTCAATAAAGAAAAGGAAAGAGGAAATTTATTTTTATTTATTTCAAAGAAGGGCTTCAGACACAGTGAGAAAGTACTTTACGTTTAATATAAATATTTGGACTTTTTCAATACATGATGTCAGGCAAATCTTTACATCAAATTCCAGCATGCTATTTTATAATGTAATTTTGTTTGTAAACGTAATTGATTATAAATATAAAATTTTAGAGAATAAAGACAGCTTACTGGAATTGACAACTATATTGGAATGACATCTAAATATTACATTAAACTCAAAGTACTTTCTTTAGTTGAAATCCTTTTACTTGTTTTTACCATAAACAGAAATTATTTTTAAAAAAATTTAAAGTGATAATAAAGAAAGTATAGTAAAGGAAATTTATTTTTTTTTCTTTTGGTTCAATTATATATATATATACAATAAATTAAGATCCTCGCTGGTTATTTATTTACAACAAGGTTGTATTTAAGTGCAAGTGCAATAGTTACCCAGCCCCGCTGTACAAAATTATTTAATATATACATATATATATATTATAATTATATTATAATAATATAAATATTTATGTTCCAACCAAAGCCATGACGAGTGCCCTACATTGTATAAATTTATATAATGTCTTCTTCTAACGATATTATTTTGTATAAAATATAGATATAAAATTTATTATTATTTGATAAGAAAATTATAACAATATTTTTAACTAAACTCTTAAGTATACTTGAGATTCCTTTTATGTATAATTTTGTATATCATGATTTGTTAACTTATTAGTGCCTGAATCCAGACAATATTTTTGCAATTTAGAATTAATAATAATCTAATATTTAAAGGCGTTTTTGAAACTTTCCTACTGTTTAAATAGAAATGTTTTTTTTTTATATATTTAAAAAATATTTAAAGTTTCCTGTTATACTAAAATAGATATTCATAAAATTTTTCTCTTTCTAATGCGAGTTACATAATATTGTTCTTTATAAAACGCCGAAGCCGTGCATATCATTGGGAATTTAATAAACTATTTTTGAGTAATTTTCTTTTTCTTTTTATCCCTTGATGAAATAATAATTCCACCTTAATAGGCAAATAGTTGCTACTTGTTTAAAAATGGCTTGAATGGTTGCTCCTCGCCTCCCCAAAGAATTTTATATTTTATCTTCGGACGAAAGTTCACTATGATATCACATTTTGATATTGTGGATGTCTGGCTGAAATATTTACCAAATAAGTGGAGGCTGAGAAATAGCTATTTTTATTTATAAAATTTATCTGCCCAGCTAGCATTACCTGACCTTTAAAGATCAAATAAAATTCAAATTCCAATAATAAAAATTTTTATCCTAGTCCCCTTTAGCCTATTTCCTCTTTTTTCAAGGTCTGTATCATCTTTCACTTAGTAATGTCCAATGAAATATTCATTTATAATAATTATACAAAATTCAATACAAAATGGTTTTTCTTTTAAATTTTTTGAAAATCTCAAAAAAACTGAGTTGGGAGACAAATAAATTCAATTGATTTCTTTTACGGTCCTTTTCTCCTCCGTCCCTCCCCGTTTTTGGCTTCACAAAATTAAACTTTTTCATTTTCTATCACTTTTTCTGAAATTTATATTTAATTAAAATTTAATTTTTTCAGTAATTCAATATCGTTGTGGGCTTGATTGAAAAGAGAAAATCGTCGGCCAATTAAAATCGCTCTTTATGCTTTCTCGAAAATATTTATTTTTTTTCAACCGAACAAAATCCTGGACGATTCACCATTTCCACCTTGCAAGTCCGAAGCCCTTGAAATTTAATAGGCTCAAAAATAATGAATAAAAAAAAAACTGACTTTTCAGCCCTGAATATTTATCGACGTTTCATATATATATAGTTATTTAGTAAATAAAGAATTCAATATAAGTGTATATCTACTTTTGCAGTCCCCTGTATATACAAATTAAAAGGTCTCTTTTTTTTAAGTCTTTTTCGGCATCTGAGGTCATTTAGACTCCGTCCTTATTTATTTAAATTAATTGGTAGCCAATATAATTTAAATAATTTGTCGGACGGGAAGCGAACCACTGAACTTTGGTATATGAAGCAAGATCTCTAGCTCTGCACGAAGAGTCAGGACCCTGTATATATATAATACCCAAAATTTCAGCTACAGCCGTAGAATATGAAGCAGTGGCGAAAGTAGAAAAATATTTAGAGGGCAGGGTTTTAATTTGCAAAAATAATACTGAAATTAAAATGCGGTAATTATAGTTTTAGTTGGTAATCTTGGTGAAAAATATTTTTTTAAAATTACTCTAAAAATAAATAAATTTTTAATATTTTTATTAATTATTATTATTTTTACTTTAAATTTAATTTTAAATTTTTTCTCTAAACAGGAAATAATTTGAAATTGAGCGGCTAAAGTGATTTGACATTTGAAAATTTTAAATCGAATTAAATTTTTTAATATTTTATTAGAATGTTTTTTTTTTAATGCTAAAATTAATTATATTTAATTATAAATATTATTTTAATTATATTTTGTTTTCTAAAAATATAAATTTAATACCGCATGTCTTTGTCCGCAAATGCCAATACCATGTATCTCTATCTTATCTCTGACATTTCTGACAACTTGTCAAACCGCATTTTAAAAGTACATCAACGTTTTTATATTTCATCTATTTTATTTACACATTTTAAGGTCAGTATTTCATTTAAATATTTATTTAATTTCTTTGTAATTAAAATTTTCAATAAATTAAATATTTTAAACCTTCCCAGGATATTTTTTATCTTTCTGTCACTTTTAATTATCATCATCTGTCCAATTAATTTAGACTTAACTTACCCCTTAATAAATTTTATAATCCCACTTTGTATTTTCCTTTAAACATCAATTTGTTGATTGATATGGCAATTTCAAAAAGGAATTATAAGACTAAATTTTATTTTCAAAACCTCATATATGCTTAAGGAGATAATTCTTATTAAATGATTTCTTTTTATTTTTAGATATGATTTTGAAACAAGACTTCCATTAAGTAAATATCATGTAGACATTTCACTCTGACCTTTGGGTCGTCTGATGCAACTTTTAGGTTTGAAAAAGAATCGGCCAAGATTACTTCAGGATTATTAGAGGATGATCCAGATCGCCCATGTTATACCTTTCGCCCCAATGATCAGAGACAATTTTTTATTAATGCATGATAATGCAAGATCTCATGTGGCAAATCAGGTTAGAACATTACTAAATGAGATTAGCCTGAGAACTATGGACTGACCAGCTCGCAGTCCTGCTTTAATCCAATTGAGCATGTGTAGGATATGGGGGTCGGAGCTCGAGGTACTGCACCTGAGAGCATCCTACAGCTCAAAATTATGCTACAGGAAGAGTGGAAGAATCTGAACCATGCCGAGGTCGTAAACCTCATAGAAGGCTCACGGCTGTCATAAAGTCAAGAGGAGGTAATACCCCTTATTAAATTAAAGATTGATTTTATGATATTTTTTGATTGATAAAAAAAGCCTTCAAATAAAGGATTTTTGTTTTTAATAATTTTTTTTTTTAATTATAAAAATTGTTTAAAAATATTTTTACATTCACACAATCTATTAAAAGTTTAAATAAAATATGTTTATTCTAAAAATTATTTGAAAAAATGAAATTTTTCTATGTTTCACTTTTTTTGCACCTCAGTGTAATTTGATAAGGTGTTTTTGAATGAAAAAAAAAACAGGGAATGGAATCATTCAAAAAATTTGTTAGTTCGACTAAGCGAATTTTTGCTGTTAATAGGCATAGGTCTATCACTCAACCACTCACTGTTGATGACATGTGTAAATTCGAAAGAGAAGTTCACTTTGAATTTAAAAGCGAATAGACGGAGCCTGTTTGCTAATTTTTTACATATTTGTTTTATATTAGATTTTGCAATATAATTTTTATGAAATGAATAAAATACTATCTGTATTAACATTTGATTGTCCTGAGAAAGGGCACGAAACGTTCACAATTAAAAATCTAAATAGAATATTCTTTTTTATTTAATTTCTCATAGCCACTTTCCTGTCCTAGAGATAATATTTGGAAATATGGTTATGTATTTATTAATATGATATTTATTGTAAATCTAGGACTAGCTTAAGGGTATTTTTAGTCTAGGCCAAATGTAAATAAAAAAAAATAAACCTATTATACTTAGAGACTCACTCCCTCACCCCCCCCCCCCTTGACCGAGAGGTTTTTTCTTTTTTTCTTTTTTAAGTCTTTTTCTGCATCCATTTAGACTCGGTCCTTATTTATTTATACCAATTGGTAGTCAATATAATATAAATAAGTTTTTGTAGCTCAGGACGGGGAGCGATCCACTGACTCCTGTACGTGAAGACCTTTACCTCCTCAACAAGGGACAAGGCTGCCGAGAGGTTAAAGATATTGATAACTTTAAAAGCCAAGGGGTGTATGTTCGGATTCCAGATAGTCTGATAAATTATTATTATTATTATATATTGGATACCAATTGATATATATAAATATGTCTGGTTTACATGTATCGGAATTAATATAAATTGTATATTGTTTACAGTTTATATGGTCTCAGCTGCTGAAGAGACAAAAAAACGACTCAAATGATTATAAGAAGAGATCATTACCGTGCGAATTTTAATTGCTTAAAAACCTTTTAAATTTATTAAAAAGTTTTTTTTTTCTTATTTTTAGCCTTTAAGGGGTGGGTCAATTGTTTTATTTTTTTTTTTTTAAAGAGAAGAGAGCCATTGTGATCACTTTAAACGTGTCTCTATGAATATCTCTAGAAGTCCATTTAATAATAATATTATTAGTTTCTCAAAAGCCTAGGTTGTTGGTCCGCTCGTTGAGAAATTTCTGGATTGTCAGTTCTATTTTTAAGATACGTTTTACTTTTAATTAATCAATTCTAAAAATCGTTTGTTATCAATTATATTTGTCTGGCTTTGCTGTTGCATTTGGGGATTATTTCGATAAAAGAGATTTATGATTTTTCCCCTTGGCGTTATAAGAAAATCTTGTGTCACTTTTTGTAGAAATTCTAATCAAGAGAGAAAAGGGAATAGAATAGAATTTTATTCTTATGGGCAAGAGCGAGAAATCTTCATTTGTCTTATTAAACGGAAATACGTTTTGAGGTCCCCTGAATCTAAAAAAATGTGTCTTGCAAAATGGTCTGTCTGTGTTTATGAGTGGACAAGAAAGTTATCCCAAATGGAAAAAATCTTCGAGGTCCAAATTTTACATTTAAGCTAGGTACCCTCGTCGCTTGCACCTCGAAGCTTTTGAACAATAGGTGCTAGTACTTTACTGATGTACTTTTTTTTTAGAATTTTACGATTTTGTCAAAATTCGCTATATCAATTTTGATTAAAATTCATAAAACAATTAGTAATTAGATGATCTTTGAAAAATATTCTTATCCCCCCAAAATTGTTTGGGGCCCACTTCTCTATTGTGCGATTTTAAGTTTTTGATGATTTGTTCTTAAACATTCTAATTTCATTAAAGTTTATAATAAATTTGGGGGAGGAGGCCAATCCACCCCTGGATCCATCCCCAAGTGTGAAATTGCAAATAATAATACAATCGCAAAGTATATATTATACATGTATAATGAATCACCTTTTCAAAGAAAATAAAAAGATCAGCGAAGTTGAAAAATTAAAAAAATAATTATTATAATAAAATTTAGATATATAATATACTTTTATCATAACCAATTAAATAGATGTTTTATCTAAAATCAAGTGATGACTACTATTTAATAGACAGGTTCAATAATAATCAAAATTTCAAACCATTAAAAAGGAGATAAATGAGAAAGGAACCAACCTCCTCTCTTAACTCACTGATATTAAATAAAGAAATGGATGTAAATGATTTTAATTATTTACCTTAAAAATAAAATTCATAGAAGACATATCGGATATTTCAGAAATGATTATCTTTTAAAAACAGTGTATAAATAATGGAGAAAACACACAGCATTTTGCCATTCTTGTTTCAGCCGACACGACAATGGAAAGCGACAATTAGTTTCTGTTTGAGGTACAGAGAGCGCTGCGAGCGCAACTAAGATGAAACCACGCAATTCAAAATAAATACTAAATTAAATTTAAATTAATAAAGTAAAAATAATAGATAATAGATAGTTTATTTAATTAATTTATTTGGTAGATAATATACTTCAACCACCTTTCACTTTATAATTATTTATTAAATAAAAAAATTCTAATATTTTATTATTATCCTAAAATAAATAGAAATATTTTAAATTGAAGTCTTAAAATTTTTACTTTCTCTTACCTATATATGTAATATATACTGAGAAAGTAATGCGATCGCAAAACAAAAATCGTTGAAATTTCAACGGAAATACACTTTTTGAAGTTCCCTGAGTCTAAAAAATTGGTCTCACAAAATGGTCTGTTTGTGCGTGTGAATAAGATTTCTCAAAAATGAAAACACCTACGAGGCTGAAACTTTACCCTCGTCGCTTGCACATCGAAGCTTTATAATAAAATTGATACTTTACTGATATACTTTTTTTCGATTTTCTCAAAATTCGCTCTAACGATTTTGATTAAAATTCATAAAACAATTAGTTATTGGATGATCTTTGAAATGTATTAACCCATATCCACCAAAATGGTATATTATATTACTTAGTCTTGTACGATTTTAAGTTTTTTGTGAATTGCTCTTACCGTTTTAATGAAAGCAAGGCCAAACACTACTGATAGGTGGCCACCGAGAAACAAGTGTTAAGTATCCGTAGGAAGCCATAAATACGAATTCTTCTATATATAATAAAATTGTATATACAGTCAAAATGGCCTCTGATGCCTTAAAATGAATTAAAAAAATAAAAAAATAAATTTGAAATGAAAAAAAAATTGATATTAATTGATAATTGACACAAACGAACCATCTCTAAAAATTAAGTAAATAAAAAATTGTGAAAGGCAACCTGGAGGGCGAGTGTGTATACTCCGGTTTCTTTATCTTAGATTGTTTATGAAAGTTGTGGGATGTACGAACGTCACACCAGATTTATTAAATTAAATAGTAATATAGCAAAATACTTCTCGCCAGAATATATATGAAATATATAGTGAGAAAAAATTGCGATCGGCAAAAAAATCAATGTCAAGATTTTTAAATAAATTAGTTCTCTATTTCCTCAAATTTTGTTTTTATATATACTTTATATTTAAGACAAAATGTGACTATTCATCTGGAACAGTTACCACCCTACTATAGTAACTCGAAGCCGATACCCTAGCTACTCCACTGTGCTGCTAAAATGTTCTTCTAATTTCGAAAAAAATGTGTTTATTTATTATCACTGATTGATTAAATAAACCAATTTATTTTATCTGATAAGCAAAAGTATCAAGTCATTATGATTATATATAAAAATGATTTTATCGAATGAATTTGCAAATTTTCTTATGGAATTGTGAAATTATACTTATTAATTATTGATTAGAATAGGTTAAGGCCAATAGGAATATGTTTCTCTCTGAGCCGAGATAATATAAAGAGAGAAACAAATTCCTATTGACTTTTTTGATAGCTTCATCAATATTTTGATTAATTTTTTTTTTTCAATTATTTTTGGCCTTTGGCCATTCAGGCATCTCTAGTAGTTTACGTCATAATATACTAGATATTTTAAAAAAATACCATATTAATATTATATATAACGTAAACATTTACTAAAAATCCATTTTTAGCAAAAAAAAAAAAAAAAAAAATATAGCAAAAATATATAATAAGAAAATCACTAGAAACCAGAACCGTAACCAGAATATTTTTTTCCGGGAGAATCAAGTTAGTAAAGTTCATTAAATATGGTTTAAGTTTTATTTGATATAATTTTAAAACAAAGTTGTTAACAAATAATGATGAAATAATGAAATAAATGATGAAAAGGAATAGAGAAATATCTTGCATAACGCGGTTAATTGGTTCCGACAGATGTCCACGCTAGTCAAAACATTGTGGTCTATTTACAATGGATTTCAAAGGAATTCATTTCTCTCCAAAATTTGGGATAATAAAAAATATTTACAAATTAAGAGAGTAAATTTTATTTTTTAATTTATTTACAAATTTAAAAATAAATTATTGTTTTTAACTAAATAACATAAAGAAAACCCATTTAAAGGGGAATAAAACTAGAAAACATAAGGAAGCAGGATCTCGATATTTTAGCTTTAGTTTTTATATTAAAATATGTTAAAATAATTATCCTCTTTGTATGAAGACAGACTAGATTTTTACAATAGGCCATTTATTTTGGAGCACCCGTGGTCAATATCACGGATTATAATAATCAAATTAAAAAAGTTTTATTTATTCTGTTTTTTTATTTTATACAAAAAGATGACAGAAAAATTTTTTTTATTATAAAATTCTGATTTCAATCCCACGCTGCGGGATTGGTACCAAATATAGACTACGGAGAAACGCCAACAATATACATTTTGCAATTGTGAATCCATGTGACTGAGGAAAAAATAGACTCTGAGAATATGGAAGTAAAAGACGGATGTATAAAGACAAGAAATGTCTCCTGTGGTACTCTGAACGTTTTATTATATTTTAAATATATATTATCCCAAAAAACTGCTTTCATTCGCCCCGCAGATAAAATCAGATCTATAATATACTAAAATACCATAATTTGTCTCCATTTTAAGTATCTCTCTGAAAATGCTCTTTCAAAAACGAAATATACAAAATAAAAATAGAGAGCGTATTTATCTGAACAACAAGTTGTTTCTTGTATTCGAAGAAAATAATTTAAAATATAGGAAGTAATTTGGTAATCCTCGCCCTATTCCTGCTCTTCTAATCCGACCTTTGGGTTGGGAGATCCTTATTTAATATTTTATAATAAATTCTCTCTCTCTCTCTCTATTAAATCCAATTAAATTTTTGTTAGAAGATTCCCGGGGGCTATGGGTGGCTTGATCCAGCAGCAAAATATACACAAAAAATTATTTTATTCAAAACAAAATTTTTTTCTCGCAGCATATAAAAAACAACAAAAACAAATGTTAGATAATAATTATGATTATTCAATAAATGAAAGCCTTGGAGAGAGAGAGAGAGAGAGAGAGAGAGAGAGAGAAATGTCAATTCTATTTATCCAAAAATTTATATAAAATATTCAAATCCAAAAATGGTATTTTTTTTTTTTTAATATAATAAAACAAATGAAATGAAATTTTAATAAAAACTCCTTTTCATTTAGATCTGGCTCGAGGTCCGAAGAGAAAAATTCCCCCCTCCCTTCCCCAAAAAAGTTTTTATAAAGAGAGAGAGCATTTACCTAGCAACTTTTTAATTAATTTAATAACATAAAATGATGTAGCCGTAAGCAAGAAATGTTTGCTGAATGCTCAATAAAAAAATGTGATACAACAGTTTGGTGACAATTTAAATTTTTAAAGCTCGCCCCATGCATATCCAAATTATCCTTCCGAATTTATTTTTAACAAATATTCCGCATCGTGATTTTACGTTAATTTTATTGGCTAAACGGTTTGATAACACTCCAGTTTTCAATATCCCTCTCCTGTAATATTTTAGAGAATTAAAATAATTCGTGTTATTTGAATAAATTGTAACTAAACAAAAAGAACAATTCAAACAAATAAAAAAGCCCAAAATTTTCATACACATCCATATGAATAGGATCAAGAAAAAAAATTTATGGAGAGAGAGAGAGTTGGGAAAATTTTTTTAAAGAATGTTGTTAATCAAATAAAGTTGGAGATCCATTAAATAAAAAATATAGCGAAATATGAATAGATAGATCCACTGGCATAAATACGGAGAGAGGAGGGGGATATAGGGATAGATCCCCGTTTCCAAAGAAAAAAAGCATACAAGATATAATAAGAAAATAAGTTAAATTTTTTTTATAAAAATTTTATTTCATGGTCAAACTTAATTTTTTTATTCTAACTCTAATTGTTAATTTAAATAAATACGATTCGTGTCTAAATGATATAACAGGTAAACAGTAAAACAGTTAGGCGCTTTTTAAAAAAGGAGATTGAATTTTGACTATTGCATAAACGATTAAACTGAAATTGCCAAATTTAATTGATTCAGTCATTTTAAAAAAAATCAACTTTTTTCCAAAGCTTCCACTCAATGATTCCATCTCGTCGTCAACAATTAGGAAACGTTAAGATTTCAACAACGTTCACAACTACCGGCTGAAGAATATTATTTTAACTTTAATTATTATTGACATCGAAGGAGCGATTAGCCGAGAGGATAAAGCAGTGAAGCTTATCGTGAGTTGAAGGCAACGAGGGTTCAAATCCACCTCATGACCTTTGGTTTTGAAGGGGGGTCGTATTTGGATTTCAAGAGCATTTAAATAAATAACTTTAAAACATTAAAATAACCTATCCTTGAGTAAAACGACGCGATGTATATCTGATTCATATGAATCTCGAAAAACATTCTAAATTAATAATAATAATATTCATTCATCATTAAAAGTCAATTACTTTTTTTTTCTTCTCTGCGCCACTAGAAAAAAAAAAAACAATCAAAAACATGCAAATGTTATATAACCAAAACGAGATATGATATAAAAGTCTCGGAGAGCGAGATTCAGGTTTAGTTGACAACAACATGTCAGTGGCGTTGGCGATCGTTCTCATCACGTCGGGGGTCATTCTCACCCTCTATGCTCTCTTCAAATATTCTTATCTCTACTTCAAAAAACGCAACATTCCTTATTTGCTTCCTTCCTTTCCTTTTGGTAATTTCAAGGAGTGCATCACAGGGAAAATCGCCTTCGGTTCCTTTTTGTCAGAGTTGTACACTAAAGGAGCGGATCTTCCCGCGGTTGGTGTCTTCCAACTATTCAAGCCCGTCCTAATCCTCAAAGATCCCGAATTGATCAAACAAATTCTAGTGCGAGATTTTAGTCATTTCTACAATCGCGGTTTCCATGCCGACCAGGAATTGGACCACATGATGGGGAATTTGTTCTTTTTAGAAGACACCCCGTGGAGAAATATGCGAATGAAACTCTCGCCGACGTTCACCTCAGGCAAGATGAAATTTATGTTTGATAAAATGAAAGATTCCGTGGATTTGTTGGTGAAAGAACTCCAAGATCTCGATGGAAGTGATTTGGAAATGAAGGATTTATTCGCTCGGCTCTTTACCGACATCATCGCCTCCTGTGCCTTCGGAATCGAATGTAATTGCATTAAGAATCCGGACGCTGAATTCCGCCAATGGGGACGCAAGATTTTCGAACCTTCTTTCAAAGCCAACTTCGCTTTTACGGTGGTCTCCTTCTTCCCAAGTCTTCAGAAATTTCTCAAAATTCGCATATTTGATAAAAAAGTGACGGAATATTTCACGCAGATGGTGAAGGACACCATCAAGTATCGAGAAACTAACAACGTAAAGGCGAGTGATTTCATGCAGTTGTTGATTCAATTGAAAAACAACCAGAGTATCCAAGACGAGAATTTTGGAAAGATTGAGACTCCGAATGGAATAGCTCTGAACGAATTGCAATGCGCCGCTCAGGCGTTCGTCTTCTTTTTAGCGGGATTCGAAACGTCCTCAAGCGCCATAACTCACGCGTTGTATCAAATGGTCAAGTTCCCAGAAGTACAAAAACGAATTCAGGAAGAAGTGGACCAAGTGCTCAAGAAACATCACACCCTCACCTACGAGGCGGCCCAAGAGCTCGTTTATCTGGACAGAGTCATCCAAGGTAACAACTTTCAAAGATTTTTTGAAAGCACTCATATTCAGTTGCGTAATTTCTAAAGATAAACTGGATGATGGATATCTTATCATTATTATCTTTTCAAAAACTATTTATAGATTTTTAAAACGTAAATAAAATATGAACCAAAAATCTATTGAAAAAAGAACAAAAAAAAAAAAAAAAAAATGGAGTTAGTTGCAAATAGCTCAGGAACAGACTTAATCTGCTATAAATATGATATGGCTTCTATCTGTATTAAAGAGTTTTTTTGTCAAAATGATAAGGGAATCTATCATCAATCAAAATATATGAATGTGAAAAAAGACGATTTTTGATGTTTTGAAATTGTTCTGAAGTTTGCAAGATCTTTCAGTTTGTTTAGTCAACTAAGGATTTTTTCTGACCCATTAATATTCCACTGGGATGTATATTTTAAATTATCTTTTTACTTTTTCTTACCTATATATGTAATATATTTTTCACATTCATATTAGTTGGGATCGCAAAAAAAAATCATTGTCGGAATTTCAACGAAAATACTCGTTTTGAGGTCTTCTTAGTCTAAAAAAATGGATCTTGAAACATCATCTCACTGTTTGTCTCTTAATCAAATATCTTAAAAACGAAAAAACTCTAAGTTCAAATTTGATATTTAAGCTGGTCATGCGTCTCGAAACTTTTCGATAAAATGGGCCAACTGATACTAGTACTTTTTTGGGAATAGCCTGTATCTTTGCTAGTTTCCATGATTCTGGAAAACTCCCGTTACGAATAAGAGAGTGAAGTCAAGATAAGATTGGGCTCAGCTCGGGAGAACATTTTTTGATTACAATAGGTGGAATAACATCAGGCCCCGCAGATTTATCTATCGCCAATTTCGAAATGATTTTTTTTTATTTGTTGGGGTCTAAACTGGATTTTTCCCATTGTACTTTTAGAACTATAGATCGGAGGTTCGCAATCGTTGGTTTTTTCACCGATAGTCGAATTAGACGCAAAGACTGGGGCTTTTCGAATGATGTTGTAGCTACTTTTCCATCTGGCAAATTTAGAGAAGGAAATGAAGATGAGGCAAAATTGCGGCCAACAGCCTTGGCTAGGGACCAGAATTGACGACTTCCAAAAAGGGGGAAGGAGATAGTTGGTTGACACATTCTGTGAGCTAGTCGAAGAGATTAGTGAAGCTGGTAGCATTTGGAGAGCGATATATACAGCAAATGAAACGACCGGAAGAGTTAGCATAAGTTTTGAGCCATAAAAATGTAGTTTTTTAGTAGATTATCACAAAATTGGCTCTAAAAATTTTGATAAAAATTCATAAAACAATTATTTATTAGATGAAATTATTGAAATGTATTAATCGTTTTTGTTTTTAGGTTATTTGTGATTTTCTCATAAACCACCCTAATAATTTTAATTATTATAAATTAGTATTAAATTAACTTTATGATGCATTAATCATTTTTCACTGCGAAATAGTGTGTGACTTTCAATTTGAGATTTTAACATTCTCATGGAAGACAGGAGAAAAGATTAGTCTGGTAACAAAATATACATTTTTTTTTCTTTAAGTCTTTTTTAGCTTCAGAGGCGATTTAGACCCCGTCATTATCTATTTAAATTAATTGGTAGCCAATATAGATTAATTAAATTTTTGTCGCTCAGGATGGGAAGCGAACTACTGACTTGTGATACGTGAAGCCAGACCGTTCACCAAGGGACATAAAGGGAACTCTAATTCTGTCACTCTGCTAAATTGTTCCATAGCAAGTGATATTTATTTATAAATTATCTCAAATTAGAGTACAAAGTTGAATTAAAGTCAATTGATCTGTATAAAGTGCTATGTTATTACAAATGAATAAGATCTGTTACAATTACACTTCACTTAATTTTTACAAAATAAAATCTTTATCAAGACATTTTTTTTAGAATCTCTTCGTCAAAATCCGCCAGTGCCATTTCTAAGTAGACGAGTGACGAAACCCGTTCAAATGAAATGCGGAGGGAAAGATGGGACTCAAACCGTGACCCTGGAGAAGGACCTGCACGTCATGGTGCCACTTATTTCACTTCACCATGATCCTAAATATTTCCCCGATCCGGAGAAATTTGATCCTGATCGTTTCCTCGAGGAGAACAAAGCGAAACGTCCGCAATTTTCTTATCTTCCCTTCGGCGAAGGGCCCCGAAATTGCATTGGTAAATAAATATTAAGCATTGTTCAAGTTAAAATAGAGTATTTCTAATATTTTTTTCTTAACTTCCAGGATCTCGATTTGGACTTCTTAATTCGAAATTGGCGTTGGCTCTCCTCTTGCACAATTACACGTTCACGTCGTGTGCAAAAACTCCTAAGAAATTGATTGAGGATCCCATCACTTTAGTGAGATCATTCAAGGAACCCTTCTATTTCACTATTAGCAAGAGGAAAAGAAGTTGAAAGACCTAGTGGTGGGAGTGCAGTGTCTTTTTCTTTCCTTCCCCTTCTCTACTAAATATTTGAAAAATATTCTCTTCTAAATATATATATATATATATATATAGAGCTAGTTATGATGAACTATTCTTCTCTGGTTAATGAACTTAATTCATTTTAAAAAGAAAAAATTCTAATTATTCTATTATTGTAAATATGTCAGTAAGGGGACACCATCCTCATTATATCACAGATGTTTGATAAATGAGAGTCTGGCTCACTTGTCAGTATAAAGCAAATTTTATAAAAAATTTAATTCTAAAAATGACCATCGGCTGGGAGATTCTAAAAAAAATCCCACCTATGCGTTTTCTTTATTGTTAAAAAAAATAATCAATGAAGTCTCTAAACTTTCAAATACCTTTCTATTAATTAAATTTAAAAAAGAAAATCCCAGAGTTCTCTATGTGTATGATGATGTAGATAAATTATCTTATATACCCATGTGTTTTTCGTTTTTAAATAAATCCCTTTTCACTCAACGGATTCTTATGAAATTTAGTTCAGTGTTGTAGACAAACGTTTTAATTATTACCACAAAGTTTCAAAAGATTTGGTTCAGTGTTTGTTGAGAAAATTAGGGTTATTAACAAATATTGGGAAGTCTTTTTTACAGCAGGCTGTTAATCGATTCTCTCTAATTTTTAATATCTTTTTAGGCTATCTTCGAATTATAAATTTCTTAAGCTGCATCCTTCTCCCATGATTCATCCCAGAGATATAAGATAATAAAATAGCTACCCACATTCCCATATAAAGATTTTTTGCATTTTTGGAATCCCCCTGACTTGAAACGTAAAAATGTTTTTAAAAATTGGGGCATTAAATTCTTCATGATCATAATATTTTATTCTGTCTATTAGGAGAGTAAATAAATATAGAAAACACAAAATCATACACTTGGAAAAAAAAAAAATAAAGCGCTAAGTGGTAGAATACGCATGATGAGATTTTTTTTTTGCGCAGCCTTTATCCGAAACTTTTCGCTTATAAAAATATATTAGACAAGTTAAATATCCTAATGGACACAAATAAAATTAAAAAAAATCAGTATGCACACAAAAACACCGTTTGATTGAAATGATTTGGGAGAATAGGTGTTTCATTCCCCTATCATTATAAATAGAAAAAAAATATATAAATTTCAAAAATTTTCTCTGATAGCTTCTCTAAAAACTTTTATAAGAGAACAATTATGAAAATTTAAAAAAATTGAACCTGAAATCTGTGATATTATATGTTATATATTGTAAGTATTACATTTAATAGCAAGAAATAAAATAAAAATTTTTTAAATTCGTACCTAGAAATTTTTATCTCTACCTAAAAGCAGTTTCTCTAACACCTGCAACCCCCCCTCCCTCCCCCGTGGCCGAGAGGTTAAAGATACTGACATTGTCAATATTGATAATCTTAAAAAAACCCAAGGAGGGTGTGTGGGTTCGGATCCCACGCAGTCCGTAGAAAAATTTATTTAAATCAATT